>JAQFZG010000014.1:0-85770 GCA_034695465.1 Entomobrya nicoleti
GATACCTAGACTAGAGCTTCAGTAAGTATAAATAGCCATAGGATGACCTGAAAGGTCGGAAGATGGCGTATTGTAATAGGCATAATATGTACGTTGTACGTACGCCACGTATATAATCTATAAGATTTGCAATACCGCAAGACTGATTGTTTTTTTTGTGCTTTATTATAAAAGGAAAAAACCTCAACAGTTACAGTATAATTTCATAAAACATATAATAAAACATATATAATTTCATACAATAGAATAAATTGCAAAATAATGACAATTGTTCATTCAAATATTAATATTTAACTGTGGATGCAAACATAAAATATGAGTATAATTCGTATGCATAAATATTAATACTCACGTAGTTGCGATGTATATTTTAAAAATCGACACATACTATTGTAAAAATCATAAAAATGAATGGAATGTAATAGAATAACTTTTGCTCTGAAACTACATGTAAAAAATGTATCATATGAATGACCACCAAAATAGTGTACATCCCAGACAACAAACTACCTGCACGATTTAATGAACAGTAAGGAAAATTGAACTCCAGTCAGTTTTCTCGAGATGATGTGGCGAAAGAGGAGGATCCACTTGTCTTTTTCATTCATTCTCATAAGGAGATGGCGATCAGCGCCTGATTTTAAACAGCCCTTTCACTTAATTTCCTTTGTCCAGAAACAATACATATATGAATTTGTATATAAAGTTTTATGAACTTATAAGGAAACAATCTTCCCGTTGGTATGGTATACGCATGCGTAAAGTAAACAAAAAATGAATATAATGATAGATATATTGGATAACCATATATAATTGTATTTTCCGCAGTCAACCTTTTTACGTGTATGATACCAGCATGTGGCAAGGTGGTATGTAGATGAGGGTGGCATTCAACATTCCACTTCATAAAAAAACTTGTAAAAATGTAGACGTTATGTAATTTAATGAGTTATGGACTATGGTTGCTGATGCTCTAAGGCTTTATTGTCCACAGCACATTATTTTTCCGTGGTCTCTCTTCTTGTCTTGTGCATCTTTGCAGCTATCGAAGACTCCTTCATTCTTTTTCTTTCACTTGTTGTCCATTCCCACGTAACATTCCTCTCTCTGGTCGCTGTTAACGTGCTACAGCAATCCAAATCTATTCTTCTAAGTTGTAAGATACTTTTTTATATTTAACTGTATTCTCAACATGCATGATTTTCTGAATCATATGAGATCATTTTTATGCATATTATAGTAGTTTTTATAATGTCGTGTTAAAAACAACGAAAAGTATGCAAGTTACTAAAAAATTCAAGTATGATAGTGTACTTGGCAAAGTGGCATTATGTGCATTTCCTACTTTGAATTCTCCTTTTGCCATTGCATAATTCGTGGGACATGCAACATTTATGTGTAAATTTATAGTGGGTACAGCATGAAAAGGCAATTTCATCGTAATAGGTATTTAACAAGCGGGTCCTCATAGATGAACATCATTCTCACCTCATCCTGAGTTTTTACATTGTTAAAACAATTGGAAACATTAGACATTTCAAGACGTTATTTTATTATGGTGGAACGCCTATGGCTATCTTTGTAAAGAGTTAAATGATCGTCTAAGGCAAGTAACCAGTGACGACATGTAAATGACGAGAAAAATGAAAAATGCTTTCCACGAGATCGTAGACGCAAGCGAAAATGTACGACGGACTTAAGTTAGTTTGGCCAACAATGTATCAAATGAATACATTAGTTATCCTATTATTTTTGTGCAGAGGTAGGCTCCACTCCATTGTTAGTTTTCCGTTTTTGTTTGTTTGCTACAAGTTGTTTAGATTTGGATGTGATGAAAAAGGAATACTATACCAGTAATCCAGGGAGAATCGCACAAAAGAGTACGCAGCAGACAAACACAACTTCATGAATATTATATTAAGTCACGAGCCCACACGAAAACTGCTTGCTTGCGAGATGAAGTTTCTGGTATTACACTACACTGTATATTTGTAGAATGAATACACAAGTCGGATGTGGCGGCGACAGTGGAGCCGTGCGATACAAGTTGTGTGATACAAGAAGACTGTGTACTTTTGTTTTGTATATCAAGTGTAAACAAGAATGAGTGGTAGTGTGGTAGTAGGGAAAAATTGACGCTTATGTGTGCAAGCAAGCAGTAGAAGTGCAGTTCGTTTAGCAAAAGGTGAAAAAGTATGCATAAGTGAGAGACCGCAGTGTGTGTGAGAGAGAGAGAGAGAGAAAAGTTACCGTGTTTGGTAATGGAGGCAGGGTTCTCAGAGTCTATCCAATCTTTAACACGGAGATGATCTATTCAGGCAGGTAGGCGTGGAGCTTACGGTCTGAGACAAATCGCCCGTGAAATCACCTAAATCATCGCCCTAGTCAGTCTGATGAACATGTTTATTAGCACCTAGACCAAAAAGAACAAATAATGAAGCTCATCATCATCATTTTCTATCTGGATCCCTCCAAGATGTGTACATACTAAGTATCCAAAAACAATGTATTTTTTTACACCGGAGTATATATACATATGTATACTTAGTACTTATACACGTATGTGTAATAGTGACCTTATTTGTGAAATATAATTTTAGGATTAATATGCTGTAAAAAGAATGAATGAACCTTGACTTTTTAACGATTTTTTTTCTAATATGAATGAGTGAATCAACGATGCATTAAAAATATGTACCTGGCTCCAGACATTTGAAATATTATTAAATTACAATTGGTACACCTTATACAAATTTTTTACAAATACTTTTTTTTCAAAGATGAAGTGGTGGTGTCGAAGGTAAGGTGTGCGCAATAATCGTCATCATCACTATACCACCATCATCCTAAAACCGCTTTAGACATTTTTTTCTGCTTTAGGGTATACACATACACAACAGCGATGATGCTGAATTATTCGAGAGAAGCACCCTTGGAAGATGAACAATTTTAAAGGAGAATGAAACACCTATCTTGTTAAATTTATATCATAGAGCACAACTACAAACCAACAGGTAAGCAGTCAGCCTATGTAAAAACGATAATCATGATCACGGGGCAAATGAAGTGATTGCTAATTTTCTCCGAAGACAAACTAGGTGGTCTGCACTTTAAATTCTCACCATTCAACCCGCACTCCCACTTCATATCCTGCATACCTGCATGAATATTGTTCAGCTATTTCGTGTGTACCACACGTATTGTTTTTGTACTTTGTTTCACTTCAAGCAGTTCACATAATTCGTTTAATGTCAAATCAATTTTTATCTTACACACTGTTCAGCCAACCTCGTTAGTTGGAAAAGTAACAAACAATAATTTGCATCGCGTTTGCTGATTAACATCATACTAAGCATAAAGGTTAGCTTAAAATACAAGCTTGAGATATTGAAGAATAGCATGTGTAAAATAAATTTAAAATCCCAACAACATACTTGAGGACTGGCTAAATTGATTGTATTTTTCTCCGAATGATGAATGTCAATATCAAGTGAACGTGATCGCTTGCAATTTTTTTATACATTTATCAAGTCCTAAAATCGATGTAAAAAGGCGTCTACTCATGCTTAGCAAGTGCAGATTGTTAAATTCATTGTCAGTGCAGTTGATATATTTAATAGAGTATAAACTCTGTAACATCTCATACCTCGTTACTTCTTTTTTATCGAGAGGGAGGAGAGGAGGAAGATTGATGTATTCATGGCTCGCGTGTTTAGTTTCTAACTGAAGGGGTAAGAAGAAGCTGTCTTGGGTTGAGACTCTTGTTTTTATGATCTGCTGCTGATTAGATGCATTTTTAGTTCATCTGCTGATAATATAAGCTAAAAGTTAAAACTTTTTTTTATCGAAAATCTTGCTACTACTGTTGACGGTTCAGAAATCTAGGCATTATTCGGATGGTTTTCAAAAGGTTTCAACAAATGAATTAAATGAATTTGCATTCAATTTATACTTCAGCCTTGTGCAAAATCAAATGACATTTTAAAGCATAGTTTGTCCCTACACATTCTTTTATAAATACATTCTCACTATTCAAGTAACAATAACTAAAGATATTTTGTAAAGTGTTCTTTGTCAAAATAAAAATGCAAATCTCGTTTTTCCATGGCGTCTTCTAAAAAATCAATTATTTTGGATAATGCGTGTAGGCTGAAATTTACTTTGGTTATCTAAAATATGCTTTTAGGAAATTCTAATTAGTTCATTTAATGGAACTTTGAAACAAAAGATTTTCATTTAGTGTAAATTTACCATTCTTGTGTTGGCTAACATTGCCAATGGTAAGGAGGTTTATCATTGAAAGCGGTCGGTTACAAAAACGCATTTGTTTTACTGAATTCTCTTAATTCCGTAGTAGTTTGCGAGCCAGAGCCAGGCGTCGCATTATGATGACATCATCTCATCATCATCATCGTTATTATTATTATTGTGTAACATTTCATCATTTTATAGGGGGAATAAAATTTTATACAAAACATGTCAAGTGTTTTAACTGCGTTAAAAAATACTCTAGTTGTTTTAATAGTAGAATAATGTGTTGCACAGGGAATGAGCAGCAGTGACAGCATCATCAATCGGTAACATTTCGTTGTTGTCGGAGGAAAAGAACCGAGAACTCGACTTAGTTGCTCGATTTATCTATATTGCAGAGCGGTCCCTCTTTTGAATCTAAATTTGAGTGACCGGATCCATTAATTCATCTTATCTCTGATTCCATGCGGTTGGTCTCCACGGTTGACACATTGATCAAGTGTCTGGTATCAAAACTTTATTACCTTGAGTGATTGAAAGAGAAGGTAAATGGAGTGTGTAGTAACACTTCCAACCAACATCATCAAACTGTAAGCAATAAGCAATAAAAATAAAATGAACAAACGCAACGTCACTGGAGAGACGACGAGAGAAGGAAAAAAGGCCTGTTCTCAATATTTCAATTTCATTCATCCACACTTCGACACCTGACGTAACTTCAAGCACACATTGTTGTCTGCTTTTAAAATGATACTGTTCACCTTTCAACCAAGTGTAATAGATTTTTCTCTCTCAATACGCTCGCTATCCATTGGATGATTTATACTGACAAAAGTAGTTGTGTGCTTCACACATTTACACAAGATCCATCTTTATTCAATTATAATTTAACAAGAAATAAAAAGTTTTCGCATAAAATTATTTGAAATTCATACTTATGTATGTGACTATTGAGGAGGCAAGAATTTATTTGAAATTGTCTCAAAACCATGAAAACCTAATAACTTTTCATTCCTCGAAAATAACATTTTTTTGCAAAATCGTAAAACAAATAGTTGTAGCGGTAACTTTTATTTTTAACGGAACTAACCTCAGTACCATTATGCTGCAATGATCCATTTCGACTTCCAATTTTTCTGCTGAAGTGTGAGTAAAAAGTTTATGGACCAAACTTGATTGCATCCCAAGTATGAAGTAATAATCATCACCTGCAGACATTTTTTTTGTTTCAAAATTATATTTTGAACTGCTTATTTTCGCTGTGGGGCTCAACCCCTCACGAAGAGAAAAATTCCATTTTTGTCAGATACATCAATATGATTAGCTCTTCTTCTAGTACGTGTGTGTCCATAATGAAGATACCTTTTGGTGCAGTCCAGTAAGTTCGGAGATTTCATTACTTCTGCTAATACTGCATTTTTTTGTATGCCAACAAAACTCATTAAACACACACCGTACCATCAACATCATCATTACTAATTCTCATCTCATGAAACAGTTAGAACAGTAATTGTTGTAGTCTCAAATAAATGAATTCCTACATAGTAAAGAGAAATCATCAGTGTAAAGTTTAAACACTTTTTTCTTATTAATATTTATTATTTGTGGTATTTACAACTGCATAAATGCATACAACCCTTAAAAAAATATGTCACGTTGGTAGCTTTTATGTGATCTACTGGAAATAGTTTAGCAATAAGCTTTAGTAAAACAATGATTAAACATAATCAACGTTGAACATCTTGTCTGATATAAAAATTAAACAAGCTAGTTTGACGTTTTCTCTGTTTTGTATCCTTAGGTCATTTTTAACACTGGACTCCACACATGATAATAATATCTTTCAAATAAGAAGGTTTACTGTCCAAATCCCAAACAAAAAAAACACATGCAAGCAAACAAGGTAATGAAACGCAAAAGAAAGGTAAAAAAGGATGATGGAGACGATGATCTTCTCGTCATTATTTTTTTTCATCCCTTTTTTCACTCACTCAACTCTCTATCATCATCTTCTTTTTAGTTATTCATTTTCGACTGACTGAATATTGTTTGTATTAATAAATACGTAAACTGAAGAGGGGCATACACGAAATACTTTGTAACTATTTTGTTTCTTTAAAGGTATTTATTTTACTTTTTTTATTATTTTGTTGGTATTGCTGCTTTTGGGTGTTTAGGTGTTGCAGATACGTAACATATATGCATATGCCTATATATACCTGACTTATAAACATATCAAAAAAACTAATCTAAACTTTTATTCTCTATATACGTTATGCAGACATATGTACATTTTATAATTATCAAGAAACATGTTCTCGTTTTCTAGTTTTGCCACACACATTGTGGGAGTAGCAAAAATGGGCTTAATTTATTTCTCCAGGTGGCCAACACTCATTCCAATCACCTTACGCATTGCACTAGCAAACGACTTATCGTCATCATCATTCTCATCACCATCAAAGTATTATCTCTATGTTAGTCAATACATTTCGAAAAAAAAAACATGATAGAGACATAATGCAATATAAATTACAAAAATAAAACTAACACTCTAGTGGTCTTCCTGCTATTTTAACTATCAACTACCTCATGGATCATCTTTCAGCATTGCATTTTCGTTATGACTGGTTAACTACTTTACCAAAAAGTTATGACCTGCAGCAACAGCCAGTTTGTTTATATATCCCTATTATTACCCACGTATGTATGTAGGTTTTTCATTGTTATTATTATTATTGTTGCCATTTACAATTTACAGGCTTGTATTTTTCTTTTCTTTTTTTACTTGCAGGAAACTGCAAACTACATACTTATTTTGTGTCTTGTTCAGTAATAATGGCTTTTCATTGTTGTGATTAGAATAGGTAACACACCTTTCATTCTTTCACTCTGTTCATCTTACATGTTTGTACTTGTCATGATGAATGTCTACACATGCATAAAGTTATTATATTAAAATATTACCGGACCATTAAAAGCAAAAAAAAAAACCAATAACGATAATTTTTTCAACATTTGAGAAAATTTAAATTTGGTATTCAAATTTCATTTGTTCTTATCAAAAGTATGTATTCTTGTTAATTTCATTTGTACTTTTTTACAAATTTAACAAAAACCTAACGAATTAAAAAACAAGAAGCCATAGTAAAATTTTGTTGAATTAAAAGACAAAAAGGTGTGATTAGGATGAATAATATAGGAATCGTATTTACTGTTTTCAGGGAGATTTACCTACTGCAAGAAGCCTTGTTTTAAGATAAGATTTAGTATGGATACAGTGTCAAAAAAGACACAACCGGCATATTTACAACACTTTTCTGAGAATGATTTCAGACCTTTCATCTTTAAAAAAAACGTCGATGGTGGTATCCTTTGCTAACGAGGTGAATTAAAGTATTTTCTCATCTCGTTTATTTGCTTCTCTTTACACTATCTGGATAATTACAGTCTACTTGAGACAAACAATGTACAGATAGATTAAACGGACGCAATCTAATGGACGTTTAAGTACCAATTTCTGGAGCAAGATATGCATACATCATTTTACAACAGAAAAAAGTCTTCAGTCCATATAGAAAAAAAAAACTTAGAATAGAAATACATTATTGCGTTGCTTCTGAATTCTAAATATTTGCTGTGATGTAAAATTACACATCAATATCAATCTGATTTTACAAAAGTTTTAAATTGCATGAACGGAGCCAGTGTCAAGGAGGGAAATTATGAGAGTACGAATTAACTATATCATTTTCGATGTTTGGTAAAGTAGCTTATTTGCTTTATGATTTGATGTTATGTCTGATATGTAATATATTTGTTCGCGTTCAATGAAACCAGAAAAATGGTGAATGACGGACGTACGCTACACGTTTTATGTGATGTTTAGTAGAAAGTAGAACCTGTTGTTGAAACAAACATTTTACGAAATAATAACGATGCTGAAGTGGATAGTTGGTGGTAGTAAATGGTGTGGGGTTGATGGTAAGCTTAATGTTGGTGTTCTTCTTCGTTTCGTTGCCACTCATTATTGTCTGGATAAGTTTATGCATGCTAAAAAAAATATTACGTGATGAGTGTTTTTATTTCTTGACCAGTACCTCTATAAAGCATAAGTGAACGTAAAGTCGTGAAGGCTTGTGAATAAAACTCGTTCTCAATCCAATGATGATGAATTTTAATTAGCTTTCACGACTGCAGTCTAATTAAAGTTGAGGATAAGTAGGGTTTAATAAATTCGAAATGAAAAATGGATCACATTTGGTGATGATAAGGGAATCACTTGTAGAGGAACAGTAGCATTTTTATCTGCCCCGGAGATAGGTAAAAAAGTAGAAGTATGTTGTGTACATAACGTAAATATTTCATTATTTTATCTCGCCAGGAATCAATTGCAATAAGGAACTTGAGAAATGAAAGAATAAACAAACTTTACACCACGTGAGATACAATGATAAGATATCTTTTTAACAAAAAAAAGTTAATGGCCCTCGGATTTGCATCGACATTTGATATCAAAAAGGAGCATCTTAATTTTTATTGGCATCATGATAATAATATAAAATGAAAATGAGATCTTGTAACACAAAAAAATGAGTCGTGCACTACCCAAAACATTTGACCACCATACAAGATCGTTTTTATATCAGGGTGTTCAAAGATAAGTAAGCAACGAGGTAGGTCCATTTCATCTTCACCTCCAGTGTCAAAACCGGAGGCAGTAAAGACAAACATACATCGATTTTAAATACTTACTACATGGCCAAGTGCTGATAGAGAAGCTGAACGATGAACTCTCCTCTGGTCTATGCTGCGCTGGTGGCAATCGGCAAACCGGACAAGTATTTATGTATGGTTTACATTTTATCTTAAAGTTAAAACAGTCAAGGTTAGAGCAAACTTACAAGCACAAAATAAAAATGCTGAAATTACTTTGCTAAAGAAGTTACAAGGTGTCATGCTCATCACTTTGTTCTTTTGGTGTAAAATTATCGCGTGATTTCATCCGTGTGTGTGACTTGTATGTGTATCTTTGGCTTCGTTCTGGTTGGGCGGCGTTTTAAAGTGATGATCATCACAAAAAAACATGCATGAAAGTAAGATGTAAAGTCAGAAAGTCAACAGAGCGAATAATTTTTCGCAGTGAATACTTATCAACATAAAGATATACACATAGTATTAGTCAACAGGAAAAATAACATAATATGAACATGGACTACCTGCATAATATTATGTTGATGTATTCCAATTAGTGGAATTTGTTGAGGTGTTAGTTTGCTCTAGTGCAAATAGACCACCGTTTCCGTTCCTTTTGAAGTATGAGTTAGTAATGATATTGTGCAACTGACGGATACAGTTTATGGAGGGAGAACTACGAAAGAGTAAAGGGATTATTAGAGTTGATGGAAGGCGTCACGCCAAAGGCACAAATCATCCAGTATCAAGCCTCTGGGAAATTAGTTGGTGCAGGTAAAATTCAAACAAACGGAAGACTTTTTGGTAACGGTTTTTATTGCCGTTCGAAGTGTACACACGTCCACACACATATACCGACGTCGGATGACTTTTATCTCTCTGTTTCTACCATTAAAATTATTAAAACAACTATGCTAATAAAAGTGTGCAAAAATAGGAAAATAAAATAATTGTGTTCTGTTTTTTTGTTAATGCTACACAGGAAGTCTGGAATTATTCTTCACACTTTTAAAAGTGAAAATGTAAATCATAATTGCTACGCCGAAGTTTTTATTGTGATTTTTACGAGCACTCTTTCCTGTCATCTTTCTGCTATCGTTTTCATGCATTTTTTACACAATAGTTAAATTCTGCTTTGTTTGTGTAGGTATGTAATGAATATACATAATTTGCCATATGTTCACCACATTTTGGTAACCAAACGTGATGATAGTGTAACTAATATAACTATATGGTACTGAATCCAAATTATATTACATTGCAAACCGACACTTTATGATAAAACCTTACCTTGACTAAAGAAATTGACGATTCATCAAGGACATTCAAAATTGTATATCTTTATACATGTTTACTATTTGCAATCAATCATTTTGATAATGATGAGGATAGTCGAACAATCAAACGAAAATGTGGGTACATTTGAGGAACGGAAACGCAGGTATTTTGTGGTAACGCTCATCATCATTGCCGTCCTATCATCATGCGGTTCAGTCAAGATTATTATCGACATTTCAAACATATTTGAAGGACACTGCGTTTCCAAAGCGTGAAGCTTTTTCATGTAGCCATGCTTATTTTAAACAAAACCAACAAAAAAAATACAAAAAATCTGCGGTCAGTTTTGAGCAGTTTGTCTGGCTGAAGAACTTGTCTAAAGATGGAGGGGTTGCAGTAAGATTGAGTGTCATTTAAGAATATCACATTATAATATTCGGCGATTGAACGTGTTTGAGCAGCATTATAGTATTTAGTAACAAAAAGGGAGTTAATTTTGCTGCTATATGCCACATTTATTACGAAATTCTCCTCCCTCACGAACACTTACGATTAGTCAGTGTATACATCTTACCCACATCACTGTTCGTTCCTACTACCCTATCAGTCATTTTTGTTGGTTTACCAACATAATAATCGTTTTATTTGATATGCTGTGATAAACTTATGGTTTGAGACATTTACATATCTCATGGGACAATTTTCTCGTTTTCCCCTGATTTTATTTACCTGCAAATTCAGCATAATCATCATACCGCAAACCGTTCCACGACGACACCTGGTCTAGTAATGTTGTAGATGAATGTATGTATGATATATGTATTAGAAATTAGGTACAATAAGGCACATGAAAAACATGTAGTTTCAAAGTTGTTTTTTTTTGTAATTTTAATTTTTTCTGCTTTTATCACTCTCCGTGTCTAAAAATAAACAGTTTTGTCCCCCAAATCTTAACCTTGTAATATGTAAATTAAAGGGCATCGATAACTAACTGGTTGAATTATATAGACAATAGAAAGTACAACTAGGAAGTAGTTCAGTGCGATATACACAACAACACAGTTAATTATAAATTGATTCTTGTATCAAGCTTGTTTAAATATGACGAAGTATAGATTTTAGAGTAATCATAAGAATTAACGACGGCAAACTTTAAAGGTCACTTTTCAAGCCGCTGGGTCTATATTCGCCAGCTTTTAAAATCATTTCCTCCCACTTGCAGTCACGGCCACGGCGACCTGCATTATCTGCATGCATTAAATCTTGCAGAACACTTTCTCAATGATTTTTTGTCTCTTTGACAGTGATCCAAAAATGTTACGATGATGACTTCGCTTAAATATATGTATTGACCATATCATGAAAACAAGTGCACGAATTTCACAATTCAACAATAACAATGATAAAGCATGAAATCTGGCCGTGAAACTACGAAGCGCAGGCAGACATACTGGAAGTATGTTGCATTTCATATCATCATGTTGATTTACACATGAGATGCAGTGTCCTACTTCTCCAATTTCCTATTTTATGACTGCTCAACTTTATCTATCAGTGCAAGGGATCTTATATCCCCAAAAGATGCAAAGGAATCCATTTTTCTACCTGTTTTCTGATGATGATGGTGGTTAGCGAGACTACTCCAACCGTCTTTCCAACTAGATATTTTGTGTGCTGTTTGAAATATATACATACATATATACATATTACACAACACAACACAACACAAGCAAATCATGCATGTAACAACATAGGAAAAGACGTGTCATAAAACAAAAAAAACTTAAAACAAAGCCGTGATATCATGTAACAGATCTTTTGTGCGCTGGTGAGACACAGAAGTCTTCTTCACGCCACATTCTTCTCTTTTGTTAAACCAAAAAAATGTACCCTTTCTTTATTGGTTTTGTGTCCTACTGTTTCGGTAAATATGATATTTTTACAGTAAATGTAGTATACTTGACTCGGAAATGATATATAATCAAATAATGATGTAGGACATGTTTACATGATACTGATACTCTAAGAAAAGTAATTGTAGTTTTACATAAATGCGTGTAACTAGTTTGCAATGATTCACTATAAAAAATAATTATCATGAAGTAACAGTCGAGTAGCCTATATCGGGCCAACGACAAAACTTTATGCGATAGGACGATGAGATTCACATTAAGAAAGTATAATTTCTAAAATTGTGAAGCATCACTTGAGAAAATGCATGCAAAAATTAGTAAATAATGAAAACCCCATTTTTTAATAATTGGTACAAAGTGGATGATGCATGAAAAATAAAATAGTGTGTAATTACTTGTGTCCCATTTCTGGGTTACCGTTTCTGTGTAAAAGCAAGCAAGCAATGTTCCAAAATTTTGTTGTTAATAAAACAAGTCTTTTTTTATATTATCTTGCCTTACACCTGCATAAATTTAAAAAGTTGCCACGATAGTTTTAAACTGGAGAAAGAAAACAAGAACTTCTGAACAATTGCTTTGATCAAAATTTTAATAATACGAAGGTGTAAAGTAACACATCTTGCACCACAAGTCAAAACAAAAAGGTCATGGAAATCCAAGACGTTTTTATTATGAATATACTGATTATTATCCCGAAACATAATCCAACAACAACATGCTTCTATTTATCCTCTTTGTCTTATGCTCTAGCCACTTGCGACTTTTTATTCAAGAATGTGTTAACGAGCTAAGCAGTCGGAATCGGAATAGCTTACGTTACGTTGTTAGATCGCATTTTCTCGTTCTGGTTTGAACCCTTTTTCTTATCATAATGCAAATAACTGAAATACCTGCGTACAATAATTCTTATCAGAAAGATCAGCGGTGGCATGTATATATGTGTGTGTGTGTGTGTGTACTTTTCCGTGTGTAATGTTGACATTATTTCTTTCAAAGGTGAGGGTACGTTTTGCTGCCAAGTTTTACATATTTGATGACGGAAAGTTTTTACTGTGCGCTGTTTCGTACTTATTATTATTGTTATATTTCTGAATTAAGGGAGGTGTTAAGTTGGACACCGATACGATTCAGTTACTGGAGCTCCAGGTGCAAACATTCAAAACACAGAAGTGTAAGAATACCCATCTTGATTACGATCACATGTTGGTTGTGTGTGTATCTCGTTACACACGTACACACTCTACATCAACATGTCATTTGACACATGCAACTTCTATTTCAGGAAGTTTTGTTCTCTCTCTCGCTCTCAGTCTTATGATTATGATTGCAACTTGCAACAACGAAATGACTAACTCAGCTCTAAGACAAACCTTAGTTGGAGTGGTGGTTTAACTTCTCATTGTTCGATCGTATATCAAATGAGCTTGGTGGACAGAAAAAGGTGTAAAATGCACAAATTAGAAAGTTTTTCGTTAGCCATGCCAAACAATATTTTTATCTTGCATGAGTTCGAGTTTCAATTTACTTTAATCTTTCACTTGTTTATGTATGATTGGTGTGGTCTGTAAAGTTATAGGCAAGTTTGGTGTGTGTGGGCAATCTGAATCATTAGAATGAAGTTGAATGTGAAGGTTCACAAACACGTTTAGCGGAGAGACTCATCACCGAATTCACGATTGAGCGTGCGAAGACAGCTTTTAAACGACCGTGTAGACATGCATAAGCACCCTTCGGACACCGACACGCAAAGTGTACGCGTTCGACGGCTCAAACACTCAAAAATCGGCGGTTGCATTGGTAATAATAATCATAATAATAGGCAATTTCAAATATTGCACATTCTCATTATGCATGCGAACATGAAACCTCATAAATGGCATGATGTGATGATAGGATGTTCCTATATATTTTCTTTGCGCAATATAATAAAAAGAAACAACAAAGCACCCAAAAAATATGTTAAATAGATATAGCTGCTTTTACCTACGTGCTTTACTCATTTAATTATTTACAAACAAAAATTAAATAATAGCTATAATATTACGGGTACTGTACACACCCTTTCAAGAGGAACACCCATTTTCCACCAACCTTTTTCATTTTTCCATTATATGCAAATAATAATAAAAATATGTTATAATAATGCCAGTGTACATATAAAATTTGTGTGTTATAATATACCAATATTAATATTAATGAAGGCAAAACATCGTGTGTGCATGTGTATGTCTACTATATATGCACACTTTCATGCAAGCATGCATACATGCAGATGGCATTCCTTAAATTTTACTTCCTTTTCACGATCCTCAAGCATAAATATTTTATCGGATATAATTTAGTCGAATAATGACATGCTCAGAAAAGCATACACAGAATACTCACACGTTACTCTTTTCTCGACTCATGCCACTCATTTTCAAAACTCATCGCCTTGTTGTGGCGATCGATGACAGACGGAGTTTGGATTTTATTAGTTTATCTTTGATTAAAAACTTGATAATAAATGCGCTTTTAACTGCCTCAAAATTCAATTTAGTGTAACAATACCGATTTAGCTGTTGTTATCACACAAACAAACATGTTTTCCCCCCAAGAAGCAGAATATTAAAGTATCAAAGGCAGAGTCCATAATAAATAGTGAATACGTAGTCTCCATGGTTGGTTATGATGTCCTGGTTTGTACAAATAAACAACATTAGACATTAACCATGTGCGCTCTGCGTCAACTAAAACCAGGTAAGGCTTGATGATGACAGCGATATCAAGAGAGCTTAAAGAGCCACACATACTGCTATAAATGGAAGTACGGTGTTGATAGCATAAAAGGCAGGCACAAGATTTAACTCAAATACATAAATAGCATATATTCAGTGAACATCGATAATAAAACAAGAATTGGCGACATGTTGACTGCTGACTGTACAGTTTGGCAAATGCTTGATCGAACTAAATTAAAGCCAATAGAGGGGTACGAAATTGTTAAAAATGATGGCTGATGATATACCTACACCGAAATGAAACTTGATTATTGGTGTAAGGTCATTATAGTCCAGTAGATAATAAATCCGTTTCGAAGTTAAAGCCAAATTGCAGTATTCCAGCTTAATTACAGAGAAAGGAAATCTAAAAAGAGTTGACTGCGCTAGTTATTGTTTAAGAAAAACGTATTAAAGTAAAAATATACATGATATAAAAAACGCAAACGTAGTAAAGTTTATACATGCATATTATACATATGTAGTACTGTTTATTGCGTTGATAGATGGCTTTTAAAATCCTTATCATTTTTAACTTTACTGAATGCTTGATTTTTAAGAATGTACGTAACGGTGTGTACACCTATTTTAAAAGCTAAGAACGTGTAATAAGAACCATTGAGGGGTCATCTAACCAAATCAAGTGAAAGTCGTAAGTGCATGGAAGTGGCAATGTAACGATGGTTTTATCATCTTTATCACAGGTTACTTTACTGGGGAGCAATAATATTTTATGATTTTTCATGCCTTTTATTTCTTTGATGTGTGTTTCTGCTTTCTGGTTAAAAGTGTTTACCTAGCACCTGGTAGTCAGGTTTTTATATCGCCTTTCCTAGTTTTATATATTTAAAGCTGAGTTTAAACTGAATAAAAACGAAATTATTATTATTTATTATGATATTAAACATGATATAGCGCGTGAATGAAGGGAGGTGAAAATATATTGCCAATATCAATTCAATTTCCCCCTTGTCATGCAGTTCACACAATGAAAAGTGTAATAAAATTTTTTGGAAGGTGTTTCTTGCGTGCAACTCTGCATATTTTTTCCTACACCTAATTTAAAACGACCACAGTCTGTGTGTGCGAGCAATGTAATAAGTTTTCACAGTTTTAACGTAGTACTTTAGGATAGGTAAGTTTTTAAGGCTCAACTCAACAACTTACACAATTTTTTTTGCATATGAAATAACATATACTGTTTTATAACTTTAACCATATGCACGAAATAAGATGTAATTAACTTTAAGCATCTTTTCATGAAATATTTACATATAAAATTATAAATATATGCATATAAAAATAACATGTACTATTACATAACATAAAGAAAGGTTTTTATAACTGATTCCGCGATTGGGGAACATTTATGAAAGAACAAAGGCTGCTGCTGATACCCTATATCTTCAACCAACTAAACTTTAATAAGCATGCAAACATATCTATTTCATTATTAAGCTTTCGCGAGTGACCTGTGTTGAGAGGATTGCTTGCTTGTACATTTCTGTATTCCACTCCATGTCTTACTTTAATGAAGATGAGTTTGAAGTTCATGGACTGACAAAAGTAGCATAAAAGAAAGAAAAAAAACATCATCAGAGAGTCATACCCCCAAACAAAAAATAAGATATTTTGATGGACATGGGTATGGGTTTTAGGAGCAAGTGATAATTGAGGGTGGACGTTTCTCTGGAAAAAAGAATACAATGAAAAAAGTGATGCTCGTTAACGAACGTACATGAAGCGTGAACATAGGCAATGTGTGTATTTATTGCTGTGAATGATTGACTGATGAAATAAGTGGCTGAAACTTAAAATATTATATAATATTTGTTTGATGTTGATATGATGTCGTTATACAAGTTCCCTTCTCATTCCATATTTTGTAAGGTGTATAGTTTGTAGTTGAAACTACCCCTTCATTTTGCATACTCCAGACAAGGTATGGCAATAATAATAACATGATACGTGATAAAGTCTACTTGATATTGCTTCTTCCCCTAATTGTTACATTCTGGCTGGTTGTTAGCAAGTAGAAAATTTAGGTACCAGCAACCACTTGATAATTTGCAAGCTTAATGTGACCCACAATGTGATGAGTATTATGGCACTTGAGCACATTTGCAGCAAAGTGTAAACTCGTCAATAATCGACTGCTACTGCAAAGAGGTAAGTGTAAAAACAAGTCTGTCTAGAAGGATTATTACTCAACCAGCATTTCACACCCATTCACTTCCTCTCTCCTCGTCTTCGTCATCCATAAAAGTATATACATCGTCTTCATAATGGTGATATAATTATACTTAAAACAATTTTCGTTTTACGTGACGATTTCCTTTTTTCTTCCAGTTCATTCTTCATGTATCCGTTCCTCCTGTCTCGATTACCGATCAACCGGCTATTAACGAAGAATGTACTCTTTTACTCATCCAACTGTGTGTTTTTTCCTTGAGGAGATTTAGAGTATTTGAACAAGTTTAGCTAAAATACTTGCATCTTAACAAGTTCAGTTCAGCAAAATCCAGCAACATATATAAATACATGTAATATGTATTCCGCTTATTGCTGTTGGGTAAAAGTCCCTGGAAGCTAATTCTAACATTCTTTTTCTCACCATGATGATAGGTGTTATTATTACTGTTCTTAAAAGCTACCTTGTCTGGCTGGGCTGCTCCTCTTCGTCTTCTTGTACCACTTTGTCCATTCTTTGTTTTTTAAAGCGAGAACAAAATAAATTGATAATGTGTGCAGGCACTAATATGTGGGTTTTTCTTGAATCAATGGGATGATATGATTGACGAGGTAGAGGAGGATGCACCCTTCAATTACATCATACTCTCTCTCCTTTTTACATTTTGCAGAGGTTTACTTGACTTACCATGATAGATAGACATACTGCGTTATAACTTTACATTCAACATTTGTAGGTATTTTATTTTCAAAATTGTCCAGAATACACACGTATATACTAGTACCCATTCTGAGTTTGTTCTCTGCTGCCGTTTTTCTCACTATCATTACGTGTAGAACATGCAAGTAAACACGACTTAACAAACAAAAAATAGTAACATAAATATTATCAAAGGAAATTATGGTCCCATCACATCATCAGGATCATCATCACCTTCCAAATGTATCAACATCAACAAGATCGTCTACAAATGGAACATTAACACAAAACAAAGCAAGGAAAACATTATCATCAAAAAGTCAGCATCTTTTCAAACTAAACAAGCCAGACCGGTAACATTCATTCACTCTAAAAAATATGTCTTGTATTTTTTTCCCAAACTGAAAACGGTGTAAAGCTATTTTAGTTATATTCAACATGGTTCATAAAAACATTAAAGACTTGGCTATTATGCTTTGCAACTGGGAATTATGATGGTAGCTTCAAGCAGCCCTTTTTTCTTAGATTAAGATCTTGAAAGAAGGGACAAAATGGGAACGTAATCACATAATCTTTTTCAAATCAAATAAATAAGACAGGCAAGTGCGGCAATAGATGGATAGGTCCAAGTATATAATGTAAAAAGGAGATTTTTTAGCTTGCGACCTAGTGAGTTACACCAGCAACCTAGGTATCATATACTAGTTGTCAAAAAGGTATATAATGTATAACAGAAGAGGATCCCTTTTCATTTCCCCGTAAAAATACCTTTGAGAAAAATATTGATAATGGTTTACCAAGCGTGTACACATATTTTTTTGTGGTTGACTGAGTGATGTTTTTTTATTTTCTTTCGTTAAAAAAGTGTGAAATTTAAGACAACAAATACCAGAACAGTTACAATAATATTTTACAAAGTGACTGCTGTAGTATAAGCTCAGCAGTAACAAGCAAGTCGGAAGACTGGTAGACACAAAACAAATATATATTTCTTTTAATTTTATTGCTGCTCATGTTACGCCAGTACCACCATTCTTTTTGTTGAACTGGCCATCACATCATTATAATAACAAATATATATTTTTAAATATACGATGCATTAAAACTCATGTTTCCCCTTTTTACAAGCATTTCCTCACTAAATTTTTTAAATCACTCATAAAATTATAATCGGAATGCATAGCATAAAAAGAAAACAGTGAAAGATACCTTCTTTAAACCAGAATACTATGGTAACTATTCAGCGAAAGGTGATGATATATATCTAAGTTTACTTACTGGTTGAAGAGGAATTCGTTTTATAGCTGTCGTAGTTGAAATCACAATTGATTTTAAATCATGTGTGTCCGTCTGTTTGCGACCGTAATGAATGATGACTAAAGATAAAAATACGGATTTGCTCAAATTAAGAATGCTTGGAAAAACTGATTATCAATCCATCTGGGATTCCATTCCAGTGTCTAGGAATCTACAGACATTGCAATATACTATTCAATGGGGTAATAAAATACTAAGGGCTTACGTTTGTTTCATATACGTAATGATAAATATGTTGTCAATGCTCTTTTGTCTATTAGTGCTAAATATGTTTTGCATTCTTTAATCAACATGTTTTCGATTGTTGTTTCGATATCTGTTTTAGTTACGTACATACATACTCCGCTTTTACTGATCTAGCAAAAATGTACATCTTTTTGCAAGCATACATAACTCCAATACTTCCAAACTTACTATAAGGGCAATTTGATGAGTTTGGCATGTGATTTATACACTAACATAAAAAAAATCATCTTAAAAAAGTGCAGCAAGAAAAGGAAGACGATCGGCAACAAACTAATACATAAATGTTTCTTCCACCACCACCACCTTCTCTCCGACTCTTGTACTGGCCGAGAAAGAGTTATGAGCTGAGTGAAGGAAAAGGTCGCTTTGGGGGCGAGATTGTTAGTTTTTCAAGGCTTGTTAAGGCTCCGAAAGGTATACTAACCTCTATTATGGAGCAGTAATTCATCCCAGCTGACGGTCTCCCCGAAGGCTACTATCATTATTATATAACCGGTTGGGGCAATAATAAAAGGGGTTATACAATGCACACTATTTGCTCTTCTTTGGCACCCTCCTCACTTCTCTTTTTCTGTATATCCACTAATTTAGCATATATTATTATTAGTACACCTTTCTATTATAAGAAAGAACCAGAAGATCACACATAGCTGTAGCTGTAAAATCTAGTATTTACACAAGTTTTTTTCCCCTTTCAAAAGAAAGTGTGACGATCTTCATGTAGCCAGTTAGCATATTTATTTGAGCAAACATTACCTCAACTTGTATTACCTTAAAACTTACACCATCATCATTTTTACAACTCATAACCTTTTTTATGAATATTATCATGGCAATGCTACACATGTCAGCACAAAATCGTTCGTGTATGAATTGAATTTCATATTATCATGGATATCATCTTGAGTTTGTTTGAGCAACTGATATGAATACAAAAGTGATGACTGATTATTGGACCTTAACTCAACTATGTTGTTTTTAACCATTCAATTGGGTGTGTTCATGTTCATCCGGAACAGTTTTATCAAGATTCTTTTTTGGGATTTGTTAATGACGGCACCTAAAACACATAAGAAACCTTGGTTAGCAAAAATACAGCTTAGGCTCAACAAAACATTAGGTATAATCGGTGTTAAGTTTATCACTACAAACTTTAATGTTAAATATATGCGAAGTGCAGTAGATCCTGAACCCGCCATTGATGATAAGTTATGCGCATTTATTATACCTATCTCACAACACAGTGTATGTACATACGGATATTGTTTGGGCATGAAATGAAAAGGAGCTGTCCGAACTTAAAGGCATTGCATCACAATGGGCATAACATTTTAATGATTATCAAATTCTTAAAGTTTGATCAGATCAAATCTTGTCTTCCGCCTACGCAATGAAAATAAAAGGGAGTCAGGATGCATAATGAGATATCAGAGTTGCTTCTTGACACATAATATCATGTTATTTTAATAATTTAAATATATCAATGACATTGATGCAAGTATCGGCTTTCTCAAGTTCTGGTTTGTAGTCCAAGTATGGTTTTTCAACTGTTTCATACCTTCTGGCGGCACATGTGCCAAGTGAAATGAATAATCTTGCTTGATACAACAAGTCGAAACTAAATTGACATAAAATTCAGCTATATGCACATACATTATATAATTTACAACCCGAGATCAAACCGATTTTACTTTATGTGTAGTGAAAATGACAACGACAATGCAATATTTATACTCCCACGGGTCATCGAAAAAAAATCATTCGACAAATAACAATTATTTGACATATGATTCCTTTGACCTTACGTAGGATAACGACCATCCAACAAAAACAAAAGTACAAGTAGTGATTTTTGGTTGTCGTCTGCAATGACGTTATTTGGATAATAATGATAATAGCTACGATTAATGATACGTGTGTAAGTGTACAATGGTAAAGTGTGTACTAATAGTATGTACTCCAAAATGTTATGTTTTCTCTCGACGAAATTCTCCGTGATCGAACAGAAACACTTTTCCCTCCGTGGTTTTTATTGGGAGAGATCGAGTTTTGACAGCAGGACATTAACGGAATAAAAGTGAAGGAGTCATACTGTGTTGGAGGACAATTATTGGGAGTCAACAGGGATTGTAGACTTCCCGCAGTGTAATGATGAGCCAAAACCGTACGTTGGAAACAGTATTGGGGATGATGGTGGTGTTGTTAAGGACAAACTGACTTTTACATGACAACGTTTGTAACATTTATAATGCACGAATTTATGGTTCGTCGTCTTTTGCACTGTATTTGTGTGATTGTGAGGAACATAACAATAATAAGAGAAATTATATTATTTTATTGTGTGTGGATGGATACACTTTCATCTCATAACGCTTGGTATACATACATATATACATATATATACAAAAGTATGGTATAAAATCTAAATATTTTATTAGGAAATAAAGAACACCAGACGAGATTTCATGATGTGTAACAATTTATGTTCCTGTTGTGCTGTGTGTCTTGCAATCGACGCATTTTGTGTGATTTTTCTCCCTTGACTGGTTAATACCACCACACTTTCCTCATGTCTGGTTGTTGTAGCTACTATTATTGCATTTTTATATGATGATGGGGCGACGACGATTTAATACAATTATGCGTTTTCTTATTTTACGTGCAATGTCCATGTTTCTGCGTCTGTGTCTATTTATTTTGATTGGATTAAAAACATTATTGTTTGCTTACTGGCTGTAAAATCTGGAGAAAAGAGAGTCATGTGCAACTTGCTTTCTTGAAAGGGAATGGTTTAATGAGGATTCCTTTTAGGAAGTATGCAAGAATATAAAAAAATGATTTTGTATAAAGAGTTCACCACCAGAGAACTTCAACGCAAGATGATGTTTTGTACATAAACAATATATTAACGTGTGCACAATTTTTTATGTATTGTTATACACATATGGATGGTGGTTGTAAGAGGTTCTCGGTGTCAGTATAATGTAATGTGTGTGTGTAGTGTGTACGTTGCTAAGTTGGTGGTGGTGGAACAAAATATTTATAATGCACAAATAAATGCAAGATGATAATATTATATGTGTATTTGTGTTACATGTTGTATACTTATGATCATCATCATGATCGTCTTGCGTACGATGTAATGCCTGTAAACTCATATTGTGTTGACAGATGATCTGTGAAGGTAATAGTTTCGTCCAAGAAGAGGTGTGGTTCGGTGGTCCCATGTGATGGATGTGGCGCCTGGCTCTTCCTGAAGTATAACACCGTCTTTTGAGCACCTTGGCGATAGGAAATTGGTTGATTCAATAGGTCGTAAACATGGAAGGAAACATCCTATTCAACTCTTGTAATAAATACAAGAAAACATCTTCTCACTAAACTCCCGACACATGTTCTTCTGTATTAAATACCTCACAAAACTATCACCACCTTCACTTGTTTCCTTTTGGGCATTGCATTGCTGTGTTTTTGGTTGTTTGGTGCGGTAACGATGACGATGCTTACCCCTCTGTCTCCAATTCCTTGCATTGCACACGCATAAATTATTGCCTATGTCCCTTCGCCCTTCGACGATCCCTTAGACCCGTAAAAGAGCAACGGTACCACGTTGTAGCAATAAGGTGGTATATTAATTTACATTAATTTGTTAAATCCAGTCTGCAATTAATAGCTACCTGTTAGTCAGTTCCAGCTAAATTATCCTGTAAAGTGAAATAAAGGCAATAAAAATCATAGCAAGTGTACTCATCCTTGTTGCAAATTCCCCGTATAACCTTCACTTAGAAAAATTATGTATTGTAATGCTTTGTGTGCATATGCACAAATGTCATGCTTGCTAGGTAAAGAGCTAAATTTATTGCGTTTACGCATATTTTCCTGATTCACTTACCCACTGCCTTTGGTAAAAATAAGAGTAAAAGTAGTTTAGTATGTGGATGCAGAAAATCCAGTTACGACGGTGCAACCAGTATATTATTTAATCTACCAAAGTAAACATAGTATTCACAAGGTACACACATACATAAATACATACATACATGCTCACATACATACATACATATGTATATACTTGTAGACATAGTTGCTTGCACTTGCACTCGCACTCTGGGAGATTGTAAAGTTGCTCACACGAATAGGATAACAAAATAGATACAAGTGCAAAAGGTATTAATTTAAAGCTTAACAACATAAGTCTTGTTTCAAGCGTCATTCTTATCACAAAACAAACAGTTTACAATGTAATAAAGCTACCAGCACTCTTTCGTTTCCCTTTCTTTTCCTATAGCTAACTTCTACCATAATACTCGTACTCGATGCGTATAAGCCCCAAAAGGTGTGTAAACTTCAAAAATGATCTGATGAATTAAATTGTACAAAGAAAATTAACAAATTGTAGTATTACTCAAGCGCTCTTCATTTTATTGGTAATTAAAGCGTGGTTTCGCAAATATTCATCGGCATAAAATTTTCACAGATAATTTAGAATACATGGTCTAAAAGTATTATGAAACCCATTTTTGGTGGTTTTACTTTCTTTTACTTGATGATCATGAAAAGTCATTTCTATTGCAAAAAAAATCTGATAGATAAATGAACGAAATAGAGTACACCATGTATACGCACTAACTGGCTGTTAAACTTTCTGTGAGAAAATAATACAAACAATGATAATAAATACAACATTATATAATAATAGTAGTACATAATTCGTTTCCTTCCTCTCTCCATCCCTGTAGCTCTCCAGTCTCCACGTTTTTATCCTTTTTCCTGAAGCGTGGTCGGTGTGTAAAAAAGGAAACAAGGCTGACCAAGTGCCAGGGATCCAGGAGTGCGGCGGAGCCAGAGCTCTTGCTAAGTGATGAGACTGCGGCTATGTTCACAGCAGTATAAATGTATATTAATTCTATGTTTTGTTGTGTTTGTTCTTGGCTCATGACTCGGAGTCCGGAACTGGGACAAAACCATGATGATAATGATGATAGGTCGTTCTCTCTCCCTCTGTTTATGTGTCTGTTGTATGTGTACGAGAAATGCATCAAAAAGTACATAAAATATATGTGTGTGTACTGTAATACGTATGTAAATAAAAAAATAATAAAGACTTGCTGACTTTCTGTTGTGTCTTGTCTACTCACTTGTTCCCTTGTGCATTTAAAAAAAAAGTTCTCTACAACATATATATATATATGTACACGCATATTTTGCCTTTATACCTATTGTACAATGCATTATATCATCATATCATCATCATAAGTGTGTTGATGCTTAGTTATGTTTATGTATGTTTTTGTTATTATTCTAACAAGGCTATGAGAGACGCAATGAGCAGGTTAAACACTTAATATTAGTAGTAGTCATATAGTAATAATGCCATAATATATTTACCATGTGAACACGCTCATGGTGGAGGACTGCGGATTATCAAGAAGGAATGTCAGCAGGGGTCAAGACAATTCTTCATGGTCTAAGATGAGGCAAGATCGGTCAAGTGCTGGCGCCGTCAGCTGCCTACTCACGCTGGGGGGTCATTTACTCATTTCGAAACGGCCTTTTGTCTCAAAAAAATCTTCAGGTAATGCAATGAACCACATATCATTATCGTAATTCTCTCTTTGTTTCTCGCTGAGTAATATGTGTGTGTGTGTGGAAAAAAGGAAAGTACGCAAAGGAGAGAGAGAGAGGAAAGGATATGAAGTTGATGATGAGGAAGCAGCCATGAAAAGATACCCATGTTATCTTTTTGGCGTTTACATAAATATAACAAGATGATCTAGAAATGTGCGTACATCATACGAATTTATGTGGAAAGAAGGGCAAGTGATGCGTAATATCTCGGAACGTCGATATGATGATCGTATCCTCTGCTCACTCACACCATCACAAGGCGACGTAAGCAGTAAAAGCTCCCTATGAAACACATTATTGCCTTTTTCTCATGATAATATACATGCCATCAAAATACTTGTACTTTTCATATGAATATTGTCTACGTTCCGTAACAGATATGATATGATACAATATTATTGTGTAATATTCCTTTTCCGTTTAGAAATATCTCGTGAAATATAGCGTCCCACGTAATACATTATGATTTTTTGTTGCAGTGAGAGCAGATGAGATGTGAGGCAACCTTTTAACTTCATTTGCAACAGAGGGTCGAAGTCAAGTGAAATATGGACTTCTTCATGTTAACACTTGACTTGAAGAGTGACTTTTAAGAAGGGCCAAAGCCAGGTATATCTTAGGATGGTTGACTTGATACTTAATAAAGGCTCATCTCACCTTGTTAAAGGTCGTTAGACCCTGAAAAACAATAATGGGTTGAGTTGAGACCCCTTGGGATTATTTTTACTTATTATTATTGTTATTGTTTATAGACACACACTCTATTTCATGTGCTACCTGGTTACTTGTATTATATTCTGTCTCTGTGGGATCGAGTCCAGTCTCTGCTGCAAAACAAACCTGTCAGGCTAAAGAGTTAGCTAATTTTTGTTTTTTGGGGTAAAAGTTTCTCGAGTTAATGAGTCCATATGAAGATCCACTTACATAAACAATAGAAAAAAATGAGAGTTTTTCTTTACTAAATCTAACACCACTGTAATAGGATACCACTCAAATTTACATTAACAACTGAAAAAAGTATCATGATACTTGCACCAACATACGCATTCAACAAAGTAATCATCATCTCATAACATACAAGTATAAGCAACATAAAAACAAACATAAACCCTTTAACGAAACCCTTTTTTTACCTGATGATGGTGTCAGGCTGACACAGCAGCAGACCAATAAAATGTTTTACTCACTATCATCACAAATTCTCTCCAGCATGTTCTCACTTTCACAAGACCATACATGATTTTCGTAATTGTCTGCAACTGCAAAGTGATAATCATAATCTTAATGACATGCAAGGAGTCACATGGAGCCAAAGCTGTTTTTTCCTCTCTTCATGAGAACATATCCATCATGTTTCTTGCATGACTGCAAAAACTGTTAATCGCTGCAGCAATTTACAACACTGGACGCATTGAAAAATCAATAGTGGTAGTTTTAAAAGCAGGTGCTTGAACAGTAGCTAAAAGGGAAAATAAATGCCTACTTTTTTATACAGACATGAATGTTGACTGCACTCAAATCCAAACAACATCCAAGTTGTACAAAATGTACTTTCTCACGTCTTTCAATTGTTTATGCACAAAAGTTACAGGAAGGAAGATAGGTTTCCTCTGCGTAATCTTTTTTATTGATGGAATAGAATGTAATGTCTTCATACAATATTTCCAATATTAACAAAAAATACATTTGAGTGTGCAACACAAATGCAACTATTAAAGCAACAATGACGTTCATCACAACTTGGTTGTAGCTCGTTTATATGCTTCCTATGGATGAATATAATATGTACATTGAAGCGACCCAAACGAAATCTACATGCAACATTAATGTTTTCCATTCCATTATGCGTCAAAAATCCGAAAACATGATCTTATTGTTCAAAAATATATGGGACATAAAAAAATAAAAAATACATGGTTTTGAGTACTGTACAGATAACTTTCATGCATTTAGGTTTCGAAGTGTTGGGTACGCGTATGAAATTTTTCGCTTCCTCCAATTCCAGCACATCTAGTGGTGAAGATTTCATATGAACATATAATGCATTGCAAAAGCATCAAAGCAAGAAACATCTTTCTCCACACAAGCATACATAACAAGAAAATATTATTACTTTTTTATTGTTTGCAATAAGCCATTTATGTCAAACAGTATGTGAGATTTTTCAGTTTGTCTGTCTGTCTAAAAACGAAAAATCTATGCATCTGCAAAAAAGTTTTAAAATTACGTTTTACAATTATTTTTATCATTATGAAGGTTAATCCCACAGGGTCATCATCGCTTAATTTAATGTGACTGCATGTAAGGCAATCTGATATTTTATTACATTATGTTTAAAATGTAGCCTGATACATATGCACATGTGGGACAAGCGCCACTTTCATAAATATGCTGTCTATTTAGCTTGTTAAAATGATTTCTCCCTTGGAGAAAACTAATACTCCCACTGGATACAGCTTACTACTCCCTATTAGATTCTTCAATCATTACAATTGCCTGCTATAAAATGACATCAACCAGCTTCATCAGCAAAACAAAAGATTAGAGTTGTTCTTGCATTTCACTGTCGTGGGAGATAGAGATAGCAAAAGCGGGAGAGATATTTTTTTGCAGTCAACTTCACTTGAACTCTTCGATTATTATTATCGCTACATGTAACAAAGAAGGTCGTTTTTAGCTATGCTAGTTTACTCTTCGGTGCATTTCATGTAAGCATATTCATGCTTACACACACATTATGTATAAAAGGCTGCATAATATGTACATACTTACATATATGCATTTACATAAACGTTTCATACCAACATAGTTTGTGTGTGGTGATGGACGTCACATACATAGAAGAGTGGTTCTGCATGTACATCGTGTGGCGGTAGTAAATTGGAGAAATTCTGGAAGGGAGAGGGATACAGACTGCAAGATCTGACAGAATTTTCCAGTTGCTTGAACTCTACTTTACTTGCCATTTAAACGCGGAACCTTATACATCTACTTATGTAATAGCTTTTTATGCTTGCGTATGTATGAATACCTTCAGATAATAAAAATAATAAAATAATAGCAGCACCAATATGACATGATATCTTGTATGACAAAAATAACATATCATGATGCTAAATATGCACTCATGTACAATAATATTTAGAAGCCTGTGGGTGACAAAACAAGAGAGAAATTGATGCGAGGAACATGTTTTTCATTAATTTTATGTGGCGTTTTGAATCAGTAAAATTTATCGTCGTATAAGCCAACTCTGTTGCAGTATACCATATCATTCTGCACTAGTGAAATGATCGGAAACTGTCTCCGGCAATGTCGTAAATTGTGTATTAGTTTGATTTTATATCGTTTGATGTATACAAATATTATAATAAGTTATTATTCCACTTTTCTCGTCCTTGCGCTATAAAATATTAAAATATATGCTGCACATACACATAAAAATATCAGTATGCAATGCGGTTGACAAAGCTTCAGGCACTGTTTTGGTTTAGATAATGAGCTGTCGCTCTTTTACCCAGACAAGTCAGTCAGTAGTCTGTAGCGCTGTACCATCACACTTAAGTTATCATGGTGAGAGTGAGGGCCACAACCAAAAAATCACGCATTTGCCCTATAATTCTGTTTCGGTGTATACTAATATATTTGGGAACCATAAACAGTTCCCCTTCCTTAGGAACCTTTCCCTTTCAAGCAACATCTTGTTGAATTTTTTATACATGAACATAATATACATATGTAGTTTCTTTATCTGTGTACAACTACATCGTCATCACGACGAATGAGCTTGTAAGCAATAAATTAAATATCACTACAACATGCTCTGAAAATGGGTCCTGTTCATTGTGCAAGAATTTTTATCTGTTCGAAAAATGGAGCAGTCAATGCAATCCCATAGTGGTGCGATGTCTACACCGGTACATTTCATCGATGCTTATGTAAACCCTCACGAAACGAATTTTATGACAAAATATTACACATTAAATACTTGTAGTTGAAACTCGAACGAAATACTTTAGCGTAATACTTTGATAAGTAAATATGGAAAGAGAAAGTCACCCTAGAATTAAATCAGAGCTCAACACTTATATTATTTCATATTTATTTGTTTATATTAATTAAATGACTTTGTTTCCAGTTTATTTTGCCAAAGGATCCAGAAAAAAAGAAAAAAACTTTATTAATAAATGTTTAAATTGTTATATTATGAACAATATATAGAGATATTGAATATTAATCAAATTATATATAGGTAAACATGCAAGGTAATATGATATGTAAAATGATACACAAAAAGAAGAGGCGAGTAACATTTACAATAGAGGACGATGAATGTATCTATATCATAAATGATGATGATAGAGAACGAAGCGAAAGGGATTCTCTTTTTTTACAGTTGATAACGAGAAGTATAAAAAAGTTTGCTTTGTTACATGTATACGTCTTCAAGAGAAAGAAGATGAGTATTTGTAAAGCCTAGTCTTCCTCATCCTCATTCACTTGCAGTCGATGATCTTGTGATAACCTACATGAGCAAAAGCCGACCAAGAAGAAACCAAACGGGTCGATCGACCGACCGACTGATCAGCCAACCGAGAATTGAGACAAACGCGACATAAGATGAAGGATCACTGTCAGATCACATCAGCCAGTATAAAACAGGAGAAAAAGGGCAAAAGGCAAAAGCGGTTTTCATGATTGATCTCTTTCAGATACGCGAGCTTATAGAATCAGAATCATCAACAGCGGCTAAGCAGCGGCAATAGAAGTATCATCATGTACATAATCGTCATTGGCGTTTCATCCGTTTTTATGTAGTTTCTTTGCATAACGTGAACACATATTCGTATATGACATTTGTTGTACCAGTTAGTTGGGACCCGTAGAAATCTGGATATCGCTAGAGCAAAAAATAATGCAGAAATTTTCAAATTATCTGCCATTATATAGTGTATTTATTAAATTGAACCTTGTTCGTCATCGTCACGATATATTATAAAGTCATTACTAGGATGACCCCTTTGTCTGTATCCTGTCCTTACATACATCGGTACGAACTCGATCGACTTAAACACTATGAAGAGTTTTTGAATTATGTTTTCATATCCATTGCTATATTGCCGGGCTTCTATATAAGGTATATGATTTTATCCACTTCCCCTAAAAGATAAAAGCGAAAACTCAGTATCTGTAAAAAGTCCGTGCTGTAAGATTTCGAAAATAAAATAAAATTTTATGCCAATGCCAACTTCTTGAATTCTAATGGAGAAATGAAACCACGGGGCTTTGTGAGATGTAAATTCATAATCGAAAGCCTATGTTTATTTTGTATTTTATCAGTGTTTAACGACGAGTATCTACTTCAATCGTTACAGTTTTACTGAGCATAATATGGCTTGTTGATTTGATATGTACTCATACTCATACACAGGACCCATTTCTGATGAACTGTGACAGGTTCTGGTGTTTGTCATTTTCTATCAAGCACAAGAGCCACCGCTTTGGAAATTACGTGCAACAGAAAAAAATGTAGTAAATGAGTTAGAGTTTTGAAAGAAATGAACAAACAATTTGTGTCCTTACACATATATATCACCAAATCAAAATGTCAAAGATAATTCTTTATCAGTTCCTTTGCGTGAAGTGACATGCCCCTGATGAACTTTTTGATGTCGATGTAAGTAAAATTTGGTGTTAAGCAACATACATTATTTCAAAACATTTGACTCTTTTAAATCGCTGACAATATCATTTTCCTTGCTGCTGATAAAATGTAGTAGTAGTAGCGTTGTAATAAGTACAATAATTTACTTTCACATACGCAAATTTGTAATAAATATCATCTTAAAAAGTTGCTTAAAAATTACTTTCTGATTGATTAATTGAGCAAGCATAAGACTAGACCGCGCAAAACTAAAATAATTTCCTTTTCTGGTAGTTAGCCTCGTTGTGGTGCCTTTTTTCAATTGGTAATTGCACTACCGTAGTCAAATTCAAGTGTTACGAGTTTGCATGCCAGAAGTTACGATGAGCTCACTAATTGATAATCACTCTGAACAAAATGAATCCTAATTTGAAATCGATGAGTTTCAACAAACAAACAACACGACCAAACGAAACAAACTTCTTTAACGAAACCATTTTGTCATTTAAAAATGCATGATTGCATGCCCATATGCTTCAAGTGGTAACAACACCGTCTCCACTATGGCCACTTATTTACCAATTTACGAACAAAATGACAGGAAATCAATATTGTCAGCAACAAAATTTAAACGAATCGACAACGAAGACGACCACATCGGTAGGTAGTTAGTTATACTTTTATTTCACAAGCCATTGTAACTGGCCGCGAAAGCTAATGACAAGCATTGTTTCAACAGACAAGTAATTAGTCGAATTAATCGAGTCAAATGATCGACTATCTTCACGTAGATGAATGCATAATTTATAAGAAAAAATGTGCTATTGATTTTGGTTGCTTTGATAGTAACTAACTAACAAACAAAAAAGTGTTTAATTCCAACCACCACCGTTACTGTTACAACACCACGCAATTTTTCTCCACACAGTGAGAAATTTCTAATTTTTGTCAGCTACAAAACACGCAATATATTCCTAATTACTCATCTTTTGTTAGTTGAGAACTTTTTTCTTTTCACCAAAACAGACTAACAGACACGTTTAAAGATATAAATATGCATTTGACTCATTACTTAAATGATTTAAATAAATTAGAAACTACAACTACGCAAAATATTTCGCTTTCGAATAAAAAAACGTAGAAGTTCTTTGTGATTTGGCTTAACAATAGAAAAATGCCAAAAATAATTAGAGCTTATCAATTTTACCGACGAAAAAGTCCTCTGGAAGAAATATATGCATGTGTAGATTTACCTAATTAAAACAGTACTTAAAAAAAAGTCAAGTGGCATAACTTGCGTAAAATATACACATTGTTTTCATCGAAATATTGAAGAAGCGACAAGGGCAGTACGGAGCATATCTTTTGAATGATTTATCATCTCTTAATATAATATTGAGAGCCACTGTAATCTCCAAGAGTTGATTACGAAAGGAAATTGATGCCTTTTGATAATGGAATGGCTTCTAGAGTAAGTGAGTGGTGACGAACTATGGTGGTGGCATGAAGATAGTGAATATTGATACTACAGCCAACAACGTTGCTAATATCCCTCTAATGATAAGAAACGTTGAAACTGGTCTGGTTGCATATTATAAATATTTTTCACTTTTATCAAGTCCAAGTGACTGTAACATCTTTTCAGAGAGTCCAAAGCAAGCACAGAGAAGCAAGTTATGTACCACTTTGGCCAGTGGAATACGGTGCAGTGATAAGGGTGAGAAAAGACTTCTGGTTTTGTTGTGAGTAAATTTACGTGTAAATATTTAGATAGATAATATTTGTTCGTGCTTCTGCACTTATATTTTGGCAGGATTGCGATTGCATTTTTTCATTTCTTTGATTCCTGTCTATCTGCACAAATGACTCCAATTATTCAAGAAGAAGATGGTCAAATAATAACAATAATTATAATCACAGATTGGAATTTCAATGATTATCACAATGATGATGATGATGGCTAATAATGTAAATTTTAGGTGCTTGAGTATGTATGTGGGGTAGAAAATAGCAATAAGAGATTGGCATTACAAAACACATCATGAAAAAATGATCTTCTTCAACCATTAGCCACACTTGTAGGCATCACATTTTGCCATTTTGAGTAATTTAGTAAACAAATAATGATTGCACATTGGCGTAACATACATTACTTATCTAAATGAACCTTGTTTCTTGCTATCTTGATACTGTTTCCCTTACTACATCCTCAAAAATTCCCTTTTGAAAGATTAAACAGTTTAAGGAATATTTTTATGAAAAATTAAGCACCATTATAAAGGCTGTTAGGAAAGTTGCCAGCCAGCTATCTGGTTCAGTAATTCAGGAAAATTGGCTAATCAAATATTTATGAATTGCACTTATTTATTTACTCGATTGCGAGAATGGGTATACATATCTGTCTTTTTCTATACCTTAGTGGGGATGGTCCTGAACAATTTGTTGTTGTTTTGTGCTGGAATACTGCGCTTTTGCATTTATGCAATGCTACTAGACAGCTTGTTTGTAATCTTAACAATTCACCGAAAATTCATGTTCATGAAAAACTGTCCATGCCCCTTGACCACTCAAGCAAAAAATCAAGATTATTTACAGCAGTATCACAAATAGGATCATCCCGATTATTGTGGGGGAGGATGAGGAACAATGATTGTTTATAAGCCCAGCATCAGAAACCAAAAACCAACAAAAAAAAGCTGGAGCATCAGATATGTATGACTCTCTTAATCAATGTCTGCACTTTCTAAGATTACTTTTAAATTTATCCCATGGGTCCGCAAATGCAGCTGAATGTTATGAACACATATTTCCGAGAAAAGCATGCATGTTAAGTATGCATGCATGAAAAGTGTTATTTCAGTGGGCCCAAGTGATGTTTTATTTAAATCTCTCCACTTTCGGTGCAAAAATAAAAGAAAAGAAAATCAAGCTATAAAAAGTCGTCTTTGCACAGTTGCTTGCAAAAATTAAGGAGCGACAAACGAAATCAAGTGCTTTATAGTGGCTATTATACTTACTCATAAAAAGAAGCACCTACTGAGTATTTTATTATTATAGCACCAACAGGCTATGCGTCACAAAGTAAGTACACGAAAAGTAAAATTATGCCCTTTCAAGTGACGGCTTACTTTTTATTTTACCGTGTAAAGGGTCTGTTTTCTTGGTTTATATCACAGTAAACTTTTATTGGAAATAAATACAAGTTTATGATGTTCACCCGCAAACTATTTGCATCTTGTTTCAAACAAAAAAAACTACCATTTGAGCAATTTTATGTGTCATTATACCATTAAACAGGTGAAATTTTCAGTACATAAGCTTGTGTGTCAACTACTTTTTTGTGTGATACCTAACCCTTTCATCATCATCATCACTTCCCGCTTCCTTTTAACACAATTATTCCTGAAGGCATGTGACATATTTAAAAAGAAAATATTCCCTGTGCTATTTACAAGCTGTGGAGCTGCCCGTGTAATGCATTTTTGCCTTTTGTGCTTGTTCGTTTTGATGTGATGACTCCTTTCGTGCTTTTGTCCCGTTGGGAGGAATTTTGTTTTAGTGAACTATCTTGGAATTCTAGCACTGAATTGTCATCACATTTTTTATCTACTCGGCATGCATATACATAACCATACACCATACGCATAAAATTATCTATTATCTGTCTATCATGAGGATCAGCAGGAGCGACAGCAAAAAAAAAACCAAGTAAATAATATGAAAAGTCAACATTCCATTCATAGTTGACAAATATAAGAAAGTTGTTTTATGGCACCTTCATACAATTATCCAACTCCTTTTCACATGCCTACGATCCAACTCAGCTTAGTCAACAGAAACAAAAACCAACAACCAAACAAACATGAATTTTTGTCAGCAGCAGCGATGGACGATGTCCAACTAAACAGTAATACAAGTACATATTTCACTTTACTAAGCTTTTTTTTCTTGTTCCCTATGAATACCTGGCTCATCAAATACTTTTACTGTTTTGGATGAAATAGCTTGAGAAAATTGGTGTGTACCGCACTCCATGTTTTGTTGTGACAGCATCTATATTCATGTAATAATAATAACAAGCTTAATAGTTTTACCTTTCAACAGGATTTTATTCTTGTTGGGCTACTCTTCCTTTTCTGGATAGTTATCATTTTAACGCAAAATTCATCTCGCTTACTTTATGCGTGAAAGTCAACCCTTTACTCAAGTATATATCCTATACAAATACAACATAGCTTGCTTGTATAACATATTCCTATTGTAATAAAAGACACAGAATAATATAAAATCGTTATAAACATTTTACAGCCATGCCACAAAGGTATTTATGCCAAACTTTTCAACACGATGCTTGACTCAGGTTTGACTTGACTTAGTTAACCCCAACAAAATAACCACACTGACGACGCCGCACAACTCACTCTACATCATACTAATATTCTCTTTTCCTTAAGCCTTTTGTGTATAATGTTGGTGGTGGCGTCTTGTTAAGGGTATATTGCTGGATCTAAGTGAACAAAAGGAACAAAGCATAGAATGGTTTTCTTTTTGGTCTCAAACCGATAATCCCATTGTTGACACGGAGTTGTGTACTTATCACCACGAGTATATTATATGATATATTTAATAAACCCATAAGGATTATGTAATTTTCATATTATATTGTACTTTGTATGTAACCAAGTGCCAGTATCCCTTGCAAATGACAATAAAGTAATAACATTACAAGTATCGATATTGTAAAAAGAAATCTCAGGGAATATCGGGACACAAGCATGGGTAAACACATTGTTTGGTTTGTATAAAAATCTAATTTATTTGCTCTGGAGAACATTTAGATTGGACTTATCTCATACAGCAAGGGCCACATATGTACATATTGTCGATGTATAATTATAAGTGAACAAGAACATACATTCAAGAAGGGGTGAAATGAACATATATGTACATATAAGCAAGCTTCTGATACTGATACTACTTATATTAACCAAAATACCTGAAATCAGAGAGTGAGCCCTTATTGCATACCAATATTGCTAATAAATCGTGTCATAGTGGAGGACTGGATCAAGAAAGAAAAATGTTATTTCCAGTATTATTATTTTAGAACTGACTTGCTTTCATTGATTCAGGTTAGTTTTGTATTATTATATTGATGGCTGGATTAAACCCGACCATGTGAAGTAGGGAACGACGACGTCGACAACGTCGAGTAGTAGGATGTGTGAGGCAATTAGCGGTTGAAATATGATTAGATCGATGCCAATAAATACAATTAATAGGCTTAAGATACGTCATAAAGGGTGGTCTTTTCTCTTCGCTATACGATGAGAAAGGGGCTGGCTCTCTCAACTCACACACGCACAAAATATTCCACACAGTTCTTGTAACAATGTGTAATCATCATCAACATCATCATGGACCACAACAACAACAAAAACTACAACGTATGTACAACAACATCAACAAACATTATTATTATGATTTTACTCGTCGTCCTACTTCACTACAACACCAAAGAGAATTTCTGAAGTCCTTCTGCATCCACGAAAAAAATCTTTTAAATGGAGGATCAGTAACAAGCCCATTTCCAGGTTACCCCAAGCTTTAAGAACGTAAATACACTGGATGATAAAAGAATACGTCTTTGCTCACATACTATTCGTTGGATGAATGAAATAAACCTGCATACTTGTTTACGGCTCTTCTAAATATCGTTCCTTTAACTTAACATAAGTTCTGAATGATGTATACATGGAAAACAAACAAGAAACAGGAATGTTTATTCATATAACAAGTAAAAAGACATAAATATTTGTGTATCAAGCATGAGATGTTTTAAAGAAAAAAAAACTATTTGGAATATTTATGCGTGCATTTTTGGATAAATTGGGAAGTTGCGGAGGGAACGATTTCAACCCAAACTTGGACTGGGAACATATTAAATGAGAACCTTTTCTTCCGCCTCTAATCCACTTTTCTCATTCCATTCATACAGGAATTTACATCTTTCTGACTGAATACATGCTTGTCTGTGCGTGCTTATAAAAAACCCACAAAGGTGTTCGGAAGGCTACACTCCAAACAGTCACACACACATTGTAATAAAGGTATGCATATTATGCATATGAGATGTGGCATGGTGGCGACGACGAACATGATTCATTTCATTACCCACTGGTAAATAAGATGGGAACTAATATTATATGTATATTATTGAATAAAAAAGGGAGAATGAAAAAAAAAAATGATTTTCTTCCTAAAGCAAACAAACCGTGTTCTCGCCAGTTATTAACGAGCATCAGTTCCATCCCTAAATAATATATTACCAGAGAGGCGACTATTATGAAAAAGTAAAAAGAGAAACTACTCATCATCCTCCTGAGGTATATTACTATGAGTATAAATACACACAAATATATATATATATATATACTCTTTTCTAAGTTAATAACAGACAAGAAAGGAGTAACCAAAAAATTTGGTAGATTGGTTGGATCATACCTTACCTTACGTTCATACTTGTGGCTAGACAAGTTGGGCAGATAATAATAATAATATTAATGGTATCAAGAAACAACAAACACAAACATATTACATATCATTATAAGTGCGTATAACTTTTTCCGGAGCTATCAGCATCATCATCGTCATGATCGCTGTATTCGTAGTCGACAATGAGCTGCGCGGTTGCTGCTGCTGCCGCTGTTCACCACCACCATTTCCATCATCCTCCAGTCAGGTCAAGTGAGTAAAATACCAGACAGGCGTTTAAAACGACGCTGCTTCTGGCTGTGCGATCATCACATTAAATATCTCAGGGCTTTCTCTAAAACTGAACATCGCACTTCTTATTATTATTACATAATAATAATATGATTATATTAAAGATACAAAATGCATACAAAGTATACATACCTACGTACTACCCTCGTTGTCGTAAATAAAACGAATTTTATAATATCACACCTGACAGTAGAGCAGAGTGAGAGGGAAAATGCTTTTATGGAGGAGTAATATATCTGCAGTAGTCGCTATATCAGCCGCCTCTTATTTTTCAGAAACTCTAATCCATTTTATTATGTGGCTCGTCTTAAAAACGTCTGTCAACTAACCACATCTCCAATTGTTGCTACCTTTCAAGATGATTTATTCCTGGACTTTAATATCAGTCCAATTCACGCCATCATACCAGACTTATTTGTTTTTAAGATTATTTATCATTATTACTCGGTAAGCTTTAACAATGCTCTTTTTTATCTTCTAACCCTGACCAACATTGATATTGTTGCTTTTCTTTCTAAAATCTAACATATAATCTAAAGTTTATCAATGAACACCTCCTTGTAAGCAAGTCAAAGTACACAATCATAGTCAGTCAGTATACCTACATGCGTAGATATCTATTTTTATGTACATGATCTTTTATGTACTGCGTAGAACGATTATTTTATGTGCATAGTTAATTATTTCTATTCTTAATTTGAATGGTCTGTCAGGTGTGTCTATAGTGAATGCGCTGTACATATATCAGCTTTTTTAAACGAATTATAATGTTTATCAATTTTCATCGATCATTATAAACACACAAAGGGTCTCATATCGATTTACAACCAAGTATACACAGTATAAAAATCATCTTGCTAATTTATTTACTTGTGTCACATCTGATGTCACACTACGATAAACACTCTCTACTGCCACTACTGGACCTTTTCTTTTTTGTAATCAGATATTGGATCTCAAATTCATTGTAGGTGATGATAATGGCATCTTATCTGTTCCGGAATTGTGATAAAATAATAATATTACTGAACAATTCTCTCTTGCTGAGTTGCTCATACTGCTCATCGTCATGGCTTTTTTATTTTATTAACCTTTCTATTTATTTTTATATCATCGGCAGAATATTATGCAAAGAAGTGTGTGTGGAGCAGTATCACAGCTACAAGAATAAAATATTAAGTGGTCAACTATCATCTCACATTTCACACTGCATCTATCTCTCCAATCCAATTATATACATTGCTTGAGAAATAATTTTATTGGGGACATACATATAGAGTTGATAGTAATAAATGAAGCAACAATTTTGACCTCCATTTTTCTTCCAAAACTTCTCGTAGAAAATTAACACCACTTCACCTACTTGACAATCATTAAATTCGAGAACAAGGTATCTTTACACTTTGATCTCTCTTTGTATTATTTTCCACAGCGTTTATTATAATCTAACTAGGTTGAATGTACCCTGGTTGTGATTGTAAGTGTAGAACAATAGAATCAACATGACACAACGAATTTTACAGAGATCCACTCTTAATATCTTCTTGTTTATACATTATCTGTTACCCTTTTTCGTTTAACCATCAACTATTTTATTATTGAATTTGTGTAATCAAATTAAAGATTTTTTATCACATCTATCTCTCGCTCTCTTTGTCATGCACACACAAACCAGTGCTTTCTTCAGAGAAGAGGACATCATCATTGTTATTTTATTCTTCACGTACTTATAAATCTGGTTGCATTCAAAAGAATCTTGCTTATTGAATCACTATCATCATCATCACGCATGCATAAGATAAGCATCAGTATTAATAATGAGCAATTGATGCGATTCAAGGATGATGTGAACTCATCTAAAAAGTCATGATATCAAAAGAAAGTTGCTAAACCAAGTACCAATAAAATATTGAACATCTTTATGGTCGCCACTACACACTTGGCAAGATCACATTCGCGTCTTTTTTTCACCTTAAAATGTTTTCTTAATAAATATCTAAGTTTAAGGAATTTTCTTACACATTGCAAAAAGTTGGTATTGATATGTTGACAAATCACATTTATTTTTTATTCCCTCTTTCCATACGCTTTTGTATGGAAGTTACATTCTGTCAAAGTATGATAGCTCGATTTCTTGTCAACTCACCTTTTTCTCTGTAAATGCACAATAAGTTTATGTCATGTCATCAAAATCAGGTTGAAACTTAAATAATTGCAATCGAAAGGAAAACGCATCGCAAGAAAAAACTGAGAACATAACTTCACCGTTTAAATACTTACCACGCAAAAACCATCAATTCATAATGTTTTGCCGATATTACAATGATTGCATCCAGTCTTTTCCGTCTCCTATCATTTTTTACTGCTTCTTTCTTAGGTTAGTATTAAAATATATGAACTGCGCTCACAATTTCTGTCAAAGAAGTCAGCGACGGGTGTATTTGATGGATGGACAAGTTTTCTAGTATCTCTTGAAAAGATCACGTCATTCCGCCCCTGAAATACATGCCTTTCAATAACCTATATCACCAGATCAGTAAACCAATTTATACTCGAAATGCTCTCTATAAAACGCAACTCATGCAAACATACATACACATATTCTTGTGCATAAAGCAGAAATGAATATTTATTTTTATATAGTAGCTATACTGTCAAGTAGCACCACTATCTACAATTATGTCTTGTGTACTGGTTTTTCACTCTTCTTCTGTCTGTTTTTTACTTTTACGACGTTCCTCCGTCTTTTCAACGTGCCGCTTTATTTCTTCGTTATTTCGTCACGAAACGATATCAAAGACGACAAGCGAGGGCCAATATTGAAAGGGAGAGTAGTTTATTTAGTGCACTTACAGCAGTGTTGCGTTGGCAGTAGTAGCAATACTTTGTCATGTTCCTCCGTCATCTCTCCATTTCGTATATATACCGTATGTGCGCAGTTATCATTGATGAAATCGGCATGACTGTGGTGAGTTGTGATAATGATGATGACTATGAAAGTGATGTGAATTTTGTACTACGCACCATGCAACGTAAGAATTCTATACTGGTGTTTGTACACACGGTAAGTGTAATGCGCTCATGAAGATGAAAGCAAAATGAACGCGGACAAGTTTGCTGGTACAATCGTAATCAAAGTGACATGCACTTACAACCAGCACGGATTTATCTCTCTCGGTACATTTCTTTTGCAATTCCATATAAGTCCTTGTTACTTAAGTCAAAGAAACAATCAATCTATTATGTTCGATCTTCGTCATGTACTACTAATCAGCCCAATTGGAGTAAAGAGGAGCTTCTTCTTCTCTCATTTAGTGATTGTGCTAGTTGTACTTTGGTGGTTGAGTGGACCACGGACCTCATGATGATGATGATGAGTTTTCAACAAAACAAATACAGATACAAGACAATATTGCATAGGATATTTGTTTTGTTGAAAATGAGCCACCACCTCAAAACTACCTTAAAATCATTAACACCCAATAATGTAATGTCATAGCCGTCGTTTTCCGTGTAGCCACATTATCATTTATTTTCTTTTACAGCACAAAAAGCTCGACTACCGACGACGACAACGTCGACAATGTAATGGCTCCAACAGCAGCTAAGCACTTCCACCGCCAACCACCAGCCAACTTGTGTTAGTAGCCTTAACAATGCCAAACAATCGAACATAATTTATTAGCGTGTGTAATTGTATATGTTCCGCCCTAAACGAGAACGCTGCTGTGGTTTCAAAAAGGCATTTAAAAGAACACATGGGATTCCTTAATGCATACTTTGTTTACATTTTCTCGATGAATTTTGTCCTAAGATATGCAGAAGGAATGGGATTATTATGTACAAACAATGTAAATTGGTGTGCAGCTCCCACCTTGAAGCGAATGAAAAATTCATGCTCTTATCACTTTGAAGATAAAAATAAAAACCGTACACACAAAGACAATACAACACACAGCTTTATATATTATGTTTATTTAAATAAACTCGGTACAAAGGAGTAATAATCGTTATCATTCTTTCACTCGCATTACATCCGTTCTTACAAGAATAGCAACCTTCGAAATGTACTCTACGTTCGGCGTGTAAACACTTAATTTACGTCACCATATAAACTTTTTTTTGTATGCAGTCTATTGCATGCAATACTCACGAGAAAATTTACATTTACATTACTGTAAGTTCGAACTAATCAATCATGTATCATTTTGAAGCGTCTTCTAAAAAATTAACCACTTATTGCCTTGCAAGATTTTTTTCTCTCATAAATGGTGTAACTGGTAAAATAGCTTTGGTAAATGGAACAAATAAAATGCTGGATCTGTTTGTCTGTCGCTCACACAAGAAAACGTTTCCAGTGAAACCTCGACTCTAATAATATATACATACATATACCCGTGCATACGTATAATATGTTGCTATTGTTTCGCTGCTTCTCAATGTCATGGCTTCTGTAGTGCTGTGGCTGTGGGTTTTCTGATATTATTTATGTACACATAATGTGAATACACACATTAGGCGTTTGTAAGAAGCTTCTGTCAACGGGCTAAGTACGTCGTATTATCTTACCTTTTTCATAAGTCAAGTTTAAATCCCCTAAACAATAGGAAAGCAAAAAAAAAACGTAACAAATTATCAAAGTAAACAATTCAAGCCTTCAGCATCAGCGCAACGGACTTGACGTGACTTGATACAATAATACTAGAGATCATAACAAACTGACGTTTGGACGGAGCTTCTCCATTGCTCGTGTAATTGATGAGCGCGTCGGCGTCTTTATCTCATGGATTCTGTTAATAACAACCAGAACGAACGTCTGCTACTCCTTGAGCAGCCCATATTAGCCTATTTCTAAGCATAGCAATCCCCTTGATGATGATCATGATACCGTTAGAGACGAGCCATGCCAATCCTTTCAGTTTCATTCCAACAGTCATTCGAGAAAAAATCACATTGAAGTATCCAACTTTGCCTTATACTCATAGCCATCTCTTTAAATGAATTTACTTGATAACACAATTGAAAAATACCAATGGAATGTAGCGTATGAAAAGTTGCATGAAAAATGACCACACTTTTTATTTGTCAGCACACCTATGAGGATTGTTTATTTGTGTGGGTATTCATTTATATAAATATTTGAGTGGTTAATTGAATAAGCGTCTGAGGGAAGACTACAAACTGTGAGAGAGTCTCCAAGGAACGCATTTTTCGCAAACATTATGTATAATATTTTCGGCTTCTTTGTAAAGAAATTATAACCAGCAAGGTACGTAGCGGGTGGCTTCTACTGATTATTCCGCCGCGACGATTAAAATAATTCGAGTTGCACCTGGCTGCTGCTGGCGGCTCTCTCTGGAAACAATACAAACTTGAACTCTACACACTACAAAACATGCTAAATCACTCAGACAATAATATAAAAGTCATCATTCTATCATAGAACGAAGTGCATTCATTATAAATTATATAACACAAACTTCTCTGATAGCCTACTTTTCAATTGTACTATTTATCAGTCAGAATAAATATTAAAATGGTTTTTAATGTTTAATAGAGTCCAAGCTCTGAAAATGCATTCACACAAATTAGTGCAGTTCATTGCAGTTCATACACGTAGTATGCATGTATAAAAGAACAGAGCACACAACGTTTTTACTATATGAAAGATGTAAAATGATTTGATAAAATGAATCTAACATAAATATTTAACAGCATGATTATATAATTATTCTTTATATGGTTTCACATTATAATGTGCGAATCTTGAATAGTTTCTTCACATATTAGCCGGTCAAGTATGATGACATATACACGTAATATATAGTCCAGAAAACGAGAAAACCACAACAGCAACTTAAAACCCCCTATAGCGGTACTTATTATTTTAAAACAGAAGCTTTTCGCTTCTCTCCTTCAGATTTGCTGATGATGAGCTCCTGGTTAAAAAAAAGTTGCTGCAGCTGCTGCTGCTTAATTCTACTCTTCGCTGTAGATTTGCTCATTGCTTACCTGTTTTGATTTTTTCCTATATATCCGTTTTACTCAGATCTTGAAAAGCTAAACAAAGAGAAATATCGTCACTCAGTGAGTGAATACTAGTATTTCTTACTTCAAGTGAGAGTTGGAGAGATGATGCGAGAATGTAGAGAGATAATCATAATTCTGTTCGGCACAAGCAAAAGGGAGAAGTTAGTTAAAAGGAAAGGTAAATATACACACACCACCGCTGCCGCTGCTTCCATCCAATCCACCAACCACTCACTTTTAAAAAGCCGATGATGATGAGTATCTGACTGCGCGTGAATAAGAGAGTGAATGGATTGCATAGTGAGAGTGAGAGAGGAGGCAAAACGAAGAAAAACATGCATGTGGGCGCAGAGGCACTTATTGAGATATACTATTAGCTAATTTTCCCAATCGGCAACTTTTGAAGTCCAGTTTGAATAAGCGCTGTTAAAAAATAGGAGAGAAGCTGAGAATTTCTTCATTATTTTATTACAACTAAAGTGACTAGAAACTAGTTTCAAGCGTCAATGGATTATCAGAATTGCTGTTGTGTCTAAGCTTCTGCAATCATCTACAACACGGCGATACTTTAAAAAAACGTAATAATAATCATACTGCATAAGTCTTCAATTTATGGGTTTCTGTGCATTTTAAGCAGATCTATTGTCAGTTCATTCACATTTTTTCCTGCTCTTCTGTATGAAATACAAGAACAAAGTACTACTTCAAACATAGTACCGTGAACAAACAAATGCTAATTATTATTTTTCTTTCTATCTTTGCATGGCCCACACATGTATTTTCACTATGAAAAGTTGATTTCAGCGTATGCCTCAAATTTACCAGATTGGGTGCTTAATTTATCACGGTTTTAATTTTGTTTGCATTACACCCCTTATCCACACTATAAAAGGATGGTGAAAATTAATTGTTAAAGTGGTACATCCTTTCTGGCATGAAACAAAGTTGTAACAGACCAGAAGTTAGTTTGCAGGTAGGTAACGAGGTGTGAATTCTTACATATTTTTTTCCATGGGTACTAACAAGAACAAAATATAAAAAAGAGTTCAGAGTTGAGAAGAGATCCATTCCACAGCTACCAATTTAAAAACAAACAAATTTGACAACGCTTTGTTTTCATAGAAGAGGCATGGCATGCAAATGCATGGCACCGTGGCATACTCACAACTTGATATGTATACTTAACTCTTTCACAAAATATATGTATTATTCGAGTAAATTTCCCGTCTTGTGCATTTTCATGCTTGACTGATTGTCTCCTTGAGTAATTTTCTGGGTTCATATAGAACGAAAAAAAAGAGCTTGCAGGTTTTCTAAAACAATACAGAATAAAAATCAACAACAGGTACAATTTTTTTGTCGAAAAAAATAAATAAAGGCAGACATGTAATAGATGCGTGTTTTTACACATTTATCCTCTGTGATATAACGCGAGTGAGTATGTGTGTGTGCTTGAGCCCGTAAGCGAATAAATATGCCTACATAATACGATGACGACGACGCGATGTAAAAAAAATACTTCTTGTTTGCAGACTAGTAATTTTTGTTGATGGAAAGGGACGTGGCGAAGAAATTGGGCATCCTTTCTTCTCACAAGAAAATTGTAGGTTCAATGTGTTGTCTTTGGGCGTGAGCAGTTTTCGCCTTGTGCCTACTTGTCTTATTCCTTCTGATTCCTCAATTTTTATTACATATTCTCATGCTTCCACAATTTTTCTTTTTTTCTCTCCTTCTTCTTCTCGACAACGTCATCATCTTTCTAATATCTTTACTGGCTATATCATCTATATCGTACATATGTTTTGCCTTATTATTCAGAGTTTTCTTAACTTACTCCGTGATGCTGTTGTTAGTTGAAGAGATGATGTTTTGTTCTTATGATTTGTTGAGGGGGGGCGATAGATGGATGGACAGAATAGAACAAACAGACAACAGAGCACATACTCAAATACTCATCACATCAAAAGCTGGCACACAAGGAGCAAATAATAGTGCTATGTATTATTATAAACGGAATGAAAGTATCATCATCGACAAAAAAACTGAAGGAAATGAACTGGCTCCTTGTTATTATCATTATTGTTATTATGAGGCTCATTGTGTGTAAATCTATTCACACAAACAAAAATGGACAGCGAGGGAGAAAAAAAGAGATATCTGTATCTTCTTGTTCAAATCATCAGGGAGTAGCAGAGTGATTATTTCCATTTCGTATACATAAAACATCACACGTAGCTCCAACACTAGCATATCATCAGCGTATATTGCATCATTATTACATAAAGTTGCATCTTATCGAGTACGAATTTAATACTGTGAAAACAGTAAAAAAAAAGTTTGATATAAATTACCTACGCGATTTTCATACCAACTTTTTATACATTTTTTTCGTTGCTGCTGTGTTGTTGTTAATATTGGTGTAGAAAGATAATGGCATGTTTGTATTTGCACCTTTTATGACCACATATCTGACGTGCTGGTGTCGTTGATGATGATATGTATTACATATGTTTTATGAACAAAGAATGCTGCAGCATGCGAGTAAGTATGTAAGGGAAAAAATAATGAGTACCTTTTTGCTGGATTATTTGTGAAAGTGGTGCTGTGGAGTTGAGAGAGTAAATTACCACTTTCTTCAATTTTATCACGGTGTAATAGGCACTTGAATAATGATGTTAACGAATAAAAAAATGTTTAAGGTGGTTAAAGTAAAGCACATGTGAAACCCATAGATTGGTGCTAATTTCAGTACTAAATCTTCTAATAATCGGCCAACATAGACAGCTCAGATTACAAAATACATTTTACGTAATTTAAAATGTGACATCATCACTATGAGAACTAAATTTCCAAGGAGTGCACATCCTAAAACTTCAAAAAACTCGTTGTCAGACATTTGCCATTTTAAAAATCTACATAATGTTAAATTTGCCAACAAGATAAACAATTTTTTTAGCACACATAGTTTCTGGCCACTAACCTTAAAAAGTATATATGAGTAAAACGTTAATGAATCCCAGCACCAACAACAGCAGTTTAAATTTTTCAGGTGTGTGGTCAAATTTTATTACAACTACAAACTTTTTTTTGCCTTCCTTTCCCAGGCAATAGAATGAAAAATGTTTTTACATAAAAATTTGCATTTTGACCACCAAAAATGATGAGGAACAGAGTGATTATCATTATATCAATGCATCATATTGAAAGTTACTTAGACCACTATTTGTCTGTCTACTAAATGCATTTAGCCCATCCGTACATCCATAATTTTTCGCAAGACAACTTCTGTCCCGAAGGAACAATGAGAAACCAGCTCAATCAAACAACAGTAGCAATTAGGTCCTCCCGAATACACAATCTACCTTTTATTTCCACTGCTACATACCAACCTGCTTAGCTGAGTAGTAGCCTTCCCATTTTTTTCTGAAACCAGTTTCACACCAGGCGTTAAAAATCCCTCACACACAACACACAAATAAGTGAGCTATAGAGTAAATATACCAATAATAAAAGATTTTTTAAATCTTTTTTTTCTGCCGTAGGAAGTGAGCCAGGAGAAGAAAATACAAGGATCTGTTACATGTAATCATCATCATACGTCAACAATTCAAATATGTAATACTAATAATATTATAGATTACCACGACTGCTGCTACATCGTGCATGGATGTATGTATATTTGTATTTGTATGACTCCGAATATTATTATTATTATGATGGGGATGATGATGATAATGTAGGGGTACCTCTGTGCAAAGATTCATGAGAGCAAAGAAGAGAAAAGAAAAATCACATTCATCACATGACGACGACTAGTTATCAAGCAATATGCTTAAAACCTGTCATGATTTCGCAGATTAGCAGTTTATCATCTTGTGAAGTATCCTATCATTTTCCTTTCATACTGGCCAACTAACATCATCCATATTGCGAACAAGAAGTTAACAAAATTCACCACTTGGTTACACCTCTCTTTGCGAGATACACGTCCAGTCCTAGTTAAACTCTTTTTCGCTGTCTTGTTAAGAAATCTGTAGAAATACTTACACATATGCCCGTTTTTTTACCTTTCACATATCATCATTCTTATTATTGCTTTAATTCGTCAAATAAGAGTTGATCCCTTGTATCATACAATCTTCTAAACTCATTATTAATTTGAAATATTTATTATCACACTCGTGAATTTTTTTTAAATGTCAAAAGTTAGGAATGTATGCAAAGCAGAAGAGATTAAAATTCATTATTGGTTCAAGTTAAAAAGTTGTGTTTATACAGATAATTCAACTTGTATTACATATAGTTATTGCTATATGCAGTTTAGTATGCACTAGAGTTAAGGATTATGATTAAAAGTGGAATGAATATCGCAACCTTGTAGAAAATTTAACATAACACCTATCGTTAACACCTGGTTTCTTCACTGACATGACTAATGAGATAATTGCATTTTTGCCCTTCCATCCTATCTAACCTTCGGCTCCACTTCACGCAATTTTTATCGTCTAGTCACGCTTCTTATTCATTTTGGCAAGAATTAAATTAATATAAAAAACAGCCCCTGCTAAAGCAATTTCGAGTATTTTAGATGAATAAGATAAGTAACATTTGAAAATATGGCAGGTGACTCTTTGCATTTAATGATTTTCAAAATAAGAAGAAATAAACTAAACACCAACATTCCAAGGCAATTAAAATTTCCACAAGTCAGCCTTCAATGCGATCTCATCCTGTTACACCAAAAGACAGCAGCAGTGACAGGTAACGTTCATTCGTCATCAAGTATTCTTGCTAAGCAAACAATCAAACCGGAAGGTAAAGTATAAATACTTTTATGAAATGTTGTTGCGGTTAACCATCTACTTGTGACTTTGGTCTGCATAACCTTTAGATATTTACCGCATAACTTTTTGCAAAAAAAAATTGTAACAACAATGCTGGCTGGTAATATCATGCCCTAAAGTTTCACTAGAGTACTACACCATATATATATTCCGATGATGTACCACTCTGCACATCGCACAACACAACATTAATCTATCACGTCAAAAATCCAACAATATTTTTTGAACTCAAAATCTGTAACCCAGAATTACCCGTTGTATCATTATCTACAATTTAGTTGGTTAAGTGCTGTGGTGGTGGTGGTGTGGCGTTATGATATGAAATGCTGTGCTCATCAGTGAGTAGTGTAGTGGTTCATCGTTCATCCATCATCGGATAATGATACCTAATATTATGTATATTATAAAAAAGAAATTTATAATAACAACATATATATCTATCTATATATATGAAGGACTTTACTATTTCGCTCACTTTAGATAGAAACTTCTGTTAGAAAGCGAGTATTATGGCATTGCTGTTCATCTAGCTATGTTGGTGTGGTATGTACTACCCATCCATCTGCCAAAATAGTAGAGCCTTTGCGGTAAGAGTCGTGATGTTTTTGACGCTACACTTGTCTTCCAGGCGGCTGTGTAGATTAATGTAATCCCAGAATACATCCCACCATCACCATCGCTTGAGAAGACATGGAAAAAAGCAGAAAATCAAGAGCACAAAACTACCAACAGTAGTATTCAAGTAAAGTGGGAAGAGCTTATGTGTAGGAGAAGCATGTGTATAACGTAAGCTATGTAAGATCTAGAGACAGACAGCGGAGAAAGAGAAAAGGAGAAAATAAAAGATCAAGAATAAAGAGGCAAAAAAAGAGTAAAGCTCCAGTAGAGTCTCAACATAGAATGTTTTACTATAGTGGCGTGGTAGTTTTGTGTTTAGGAAAAAAACGCAAGAAGGAAGAAAAAAGGATGGATGGAGAAGACAAGACACCAAAAAAAGAGAGAATCCCTTTGTCCAACCAAGTGAAATAAATCCACCATATCCTTAGCATGATTTCCTTCAAATGACGAGAAACCAGTCGAATAAAGTACAATGATAAAAAATTGTAAATGCATAAAAAACTACTGCTTCTTTGGAGTTGGTGCACTGTAGTTCAGATTCAGACCAGTATATAAGATACGTGCTTTTAAAGTGATGTTTCACATGCACATATTATATGTATATCTACTAAAATCCACATACACACGCGTATCATTTTTTTTTCTTGAACAAAACAAGAGAGAAACAACCATGACTGTACTTTTTACAGTTTGATGCCCTCTTTAATGTATGATTTGAGAGCGCGTGAGGATGTCGGTGTCTAGGACGAAAATATTTCACATTTTATGCTATATTTTTTGGGTAGCTTGCTAGAGACTACGAGCTATCATCATTATCAGTATATTTCTTCCATTTTTTTTCTGTGAAATTATAATCAAACCTGGAAAACATCATGAATACGGAATATAATGTGCGGGTGTATTTATGTCGTTTCCATAGAAAGTAATCCCATGAATTCCAGTTTAGATTTCATGACAATTCTTCTTTCTTCAATTTATAAAAAATAATGTCTACGAAAACTTGAGACAAACACGTCGTCTTATCTCTCCACCACTTGCATAGATAGGAGTGCATGTTGATGTTGATTGTAATTGTAAACACCCTCATGACCCTTATCTCTCCATGCTGCTGTTAGTTTTCCTGTTCATTGAAATTGCAAAAGGAATGGGCAATTGGTAGACTTAGAAAAACACAGTAGACACGACGGTCAATATTTGTTTCGATCTTGGTCATTCAGCAATTGCAGATATTACATAATTGGATCCTACCAGCAGATCAGAAAAAGATCACAGGATTATTACGCTACTGCTGGTAAAACTAAACCCCACACTTCTCCAACTGAACTGTTAAATTATATCTATACGACTCCGCACACAACAGCATCATCTTTTATCAAAGCAATATACAACTGCCTTGTACATACGCTATTCCTACATAAAAACCAAAATCACAAAGAGCCTTCGCGTTTCTTTGTCATTTTTGTAAAAGCTTCTAAGAAAAACGGTACATAGTATACATTATACATACATATATTGATAGTAAATCAAAACTCAGTCCTTACGTTACGTTACGTATGTATCCAAGTGGATTTTATGGAAAATACAATGTGTATTTTATCTTTTTATTTTCAATTGAATGAGTCTCACAGCTAATTAAACATCCGTATTGAGAATTTTATTTCAGATTTAATTCTCTACCTTGCTTGTCTCTCCTCTGTAAACGAAATAATATTTCTAAATCCTTTAACTATATTATTTTATTAGTTTATAGTAACTTTGAAGTGAAACCCATGAAAATAAAAGAAAAGGGAAAAAATGTTCTTTTTTTCCTAAAGAGAAAAAAGAGCATTCTACACCACCACCATATCCTTCCATGGTGATGCGTCTAAGGTTATAGCGGTGCTGATGGCATGGCAGAGAGAGACCGTGAACCGTGTGTATATGGAATGTGGAGACTCTGTACGTAAACTACCCTGAGAACATAAGCAGCGGCACAAACAGCAGAGAAGTAGTAACAGCAGCTTTCTCCTGGTCATATCGATTACGTAGCAAAGCAAGCGCACACACTACTCCTCCATCTCCTCTTTCCTCTTAATAGCTTGTCTGTACTTCTGTGAAAAGTTTTTCTTCATAGCTCAAGTGAGCAAGAGCAAGTACACAAAGAGAAGTGTATGGATGAAACAAACAAGGCAACAACACAACAGACCAAGCAAAGGCTCTGGCTAGCTTTACTAGCAAAGCAGACCATAAGGCCATCACCATCATCATCCTTTTTACCTCTCTCTCTCGCTCTCTCTTTCTCTCTAGAAATGAATTGCATAGTCCAACGAAATGAAACGTGTCTCTAGTATGTGATACAACAACAGCTCACCACCACCATTACATATCTCGCTGATTGTGAATGCATAGAAACACCACTACTACCAGTAAAGGCTCATTTCAAAGTAACATACAAAGTAGTACAATATATCAACATATACATTCATTTATATTTATATGCATACATACATAATATATGTCCATTTTATAACAGTATTTGCGATTGCAAACCATTTTCTTCAGTTTACATAGATACATAAAAAATATAGAGAAACCGCCTCATTGATACGTATAGCAAGTCACTTTACTTGTTTTCTTAAACCTGGTGGTGGTGGTGGTGTGTGTGTCTGTGTGCATGTGTGAGAGAGTGTGTGTGGCTCAAGTGAGTGAAGCAGAGAGTTTTACTCTCGCTTTTTTCCTGCTTTTACAGCTCCCTTAAAAGTTACATCCATTTACTTCTCTCCTCTTCATCGATCTGTCTTTAGATAAAGTTGCCCCTCTTCCTCTCTCTCGCACTTTCTTTTGCCACCACACAATGTCCAATGCTTTTCCTCTTTCTTCACTCTCGCTTGTGTGTGCCTTATTACATTTAAGTGGCGAGGAAAATTAGAACCTCCCCTTATTGTCCATATTTACCATCATTCACGACAAGATCCCGTGTGTAATACTTAAACTTGTCATTCATACTTTGGAACGGCACAAAAAAGGACCAGATGTGCTTTTCCAGTTCCCTATTAAACATGATCGTTGGCTACTTGTGTGAGTATTAGGGAAAAAAACTCTTTCGTTGCTCCATAATGTCGTTGTCATCACCATTATTGCCAACAGGAATGTAACTGCAAAATAGCTCAGTTCTTTTTAAGCTACTAGTAAACACGCGTGTTTATTAGGACTTTGCCGACAACAATTTTTCACCTTTATGAAACTAATACTTCTTAAATCATTGCCAATCGTTAATACTTCGTGAAATTTGAAATCATGCATGGTCAAAAAATTTACAGCCATTACTAAATCATTTCATTGAAAATATCAAATTTCTTTTAAAAATCAAATGGTTAGACAATAATAAATATAAAAATGGATGATGATGCTAGGCCGACAGAAAGTTTATCTTTGTTACATTTTTAATGTAAAAACATTTATGATAATAAAACCTCTGTCTAAGTAGCCAAGCGTGAAGGAAGTAACAGCAATAACTTTAGATCTCACAAAAGTTCGTAAAAATCTTCGTGTTTGAATTAAGAAAGCATCCCACTGTATAGTGCACTAGTGTAGAATCTTCACATTTTCTACCAAGAAATTAAGTATTAGAATTACTCCCTCTTAATCCATTACTAATACAAAAATACGGGATGCTAGAAAAAAACTAATAAATTTGATAGCTTCCGAGCTTCGTGTTATATTTACCATCTGTCAGCAAAAGTCAGTCAGCAATGGCACCTGATAACAAAACGTCTCCATCAGCTCACAGCTCTTAAATTTTACAGTAAAAAGTACAAAATGAATGCTTCGCTACCGATGCCCTACACTCTTGCCACCAACATCACCATCACCGACCACTATACATATCATACCTACTTACATAAAGCAATATCACTTACGCGTGTGTACATAATATTACACTAACTACCTATCAGTGTAACAAACCCTATAGAACAGCTCAATCATCTCTCATCATTCATACATTATCATCATCTGAAGTCCGAGAAGAGTTGAGTTGAAAGTTTTCAAAGTAAACGCATGACATGATGACGATTTAAATGTATATTTATATATATATGTATATCATGTAGTTATCATTTCCTTTCATGAATAATGTTTTAACAACAAGTAATCTCTCTATTATTCTCCTAAAATAAATACTTTTTTTACCTTTATGTAACCAATATGTAACTTTAAATGAGATAAAAATATACTTTTTTGACCTGACCATCACAATTTGAGATAATATCTTTTCTTAACACAAATTCAACTGTTTCTCAAGTGATCTAAGCGGTAACTCGAACTCATGGCGAAGATGATTGCTTTGTAATACTGTGTAAGTACTCTGATACGATTAAAACAAACTTTTTAACAAAACGGGTATATTATTATGAGAGTATGTACATACATTTCCATTACTAGAACTTTGTAACAGTTATCTTGAGTCTGGACTGGAAAATTACCTACTGCACCGAGTCACATTGCACTACCTACTTTTACTCACTTGTTAGTTTTTATTCTTCTTCTGCTACTCAGTTTATCAAAATGAACCCCATTAAATCATTTTACATAATATACGTAACACTACATAGCCACTCCAGAGCTCATTGTAGTTATGTAGGCGTATGATACTACTCTTGTGTTGTATAACGTTTTACTCATAGACATACAATATACATAAAAAAAGCTACCCGATTTACGAGTCCTGCTAATGAGCTATGAAATACTCGTTTTATGATTCTGTCAAAAACAAACATAATTTAAGATGAAAAGTTACTTTTGTATTAAAAAAGTAACCGTAATAAAAAGTAAAAGGTTCAAGTGGAATCAAGTCTTCTTATCCTTCACTCATTCTCTCTCTCCCTCTCTTTGAGAGCAAAGAAGCTAGGAAGAATAACAAGCTGCCTTTATTCTTTGTTTCCCTTATTTAAACATACTTGTTAACGACACCGCTATATGCGTAGCTATACTTCAAGGTGGCATATAAAACTTTGTATATGTATGTCACGATTACACTTCTTTCTTTATTCTCTCTCTCCCGTTTCAAGCTGCACATTATTGCCTTTCTGAAAGTTTAACTTCATTTTTTTTCTACACAGAATAACATAAAACTCTACAAACTGAAAGGGTATTTAAGTAAACTTGGTTAAGTGAGTGCTAAAGGAACAAAAAAAACTCGGGTTCGTGCTTCCTGGAGAAAATTGTCCCGTCAAATTTCAAGAGTATGTCCATCATTTCCCCCCACATTGTTTGCCACATCAATAAATATACATTACATACAGACGTAGAACATGCAGTGTGTGTGCTCTCCCCTGTCATTTTGTGCCTTTAGTAATCTAACTATCTAAGCATACTACGAACAGCAAAAGGAAGCGCGATAGAGATTAAACGAAACACATGCATCGTCAAATGTTGTAAACATGTAGATCCGATCCGTGCAACCACCACAACACCGACACCATCGTCACTTTAGCTTCATTTTCTATTAGTTACATACTCCCTTGTGTACTTTACTACGTCGCGTCGTTGTACTTGAGTGGCATAAGTAATGAAGCTATACTGTAGGATCAACAGGAATGAATGAATGGCGACATAATTAATCAAGATATAAATAAACTTTGACCCTTGTATAAACACAATTATTTTTGGATTCATATGTGTTGTCAATGCTACAAAGATTCTCATTTTTTAAAGTTTACAATGACAAAAATTAAGTCAGTAGATATGTTTGTAAAAACTCTAAAAATAGAAAGCTATAAATGATATGGTTGTGTGGAAGATTGCTTTGTGGAAATAAAAATGCATTGTCTCCCATGAGCTGAAAGCCCCACCTACTCAAACCTGTGACATAATAGATTTCACTGCTCCATCAAGCTTTCCAGTAACAAATAATAATATATGCGACATAGGAGTACAAACAATATGCAAACAAGCAGCGAGGCAACAACAGAGGTGGGACTACTGGTACAACAAAGGACTCTTTAGTAATTATACCCCAGTTTGCGGTACTCCTTTTAAACAGGCTAGGAAACAGAGAGAACAGAGCAGTGCAGTGGTGAAGTGACTGAGTGAAATGGAGGCGTCAATTTTACGGTTGGAAAGTTATTCATTCCACTTCGCTTTCCCACAAAGAAGAAACATTAATAATGCTTTGAGACGAGAGAGAAGAGCATGATATACCACCTCCACAGGACTAGGAGCACAACGGTAGCGTAGTTAGCAGAAAAGCAATAATTCACTACTTTGTTGTCTGCACTTCTTTCTCCCTGCTTACCATTCCAATCTCCTTGAGCAACACATCAACTTTTCCTACGGCTTTTCGCTTTCATGTATGCATAAAATACACGTATTTTTGCATGGTACTTAAACAGCAACGTTGTAACTATGAGACGAGACTGAACAACCAGCAGACTTGTGATTTCCAGACCTGTCACGGGAAACCACGGGGACTTCCATTTACACCATGAAAATATGCATTGTAAATTCAGTGTACACCTTACCTATGTAACACATAATGAGAAGCCGAAAATCCTAAAATTCGTATATTGACAGTAGTAGTCGTTTTCAAAATTTACACGTTAAACCTACTTTGCACACATAAAATGTTTGTGCAATGGCTTTGATCTGACACAGCAATATAAAATTTCATACAAATAGTGAATTTAACGTTACGACTCTATTAACAAATCATTTTACAAAGAAGAGATGAACATCTTCTCTTTTAAATCTGTGTCCTCATTCAGCAAGCTAAATTTTGCATGTTAGAAACTTTTAAGCATTTCCACGTTTTTGTCCACAATCTTTCATGCAATGCCTTTTTGTTGATAAAAATTAAAAGCTATGTGTGTGGGCTGCTATGTTGTGTGAGTGCATCCTCTCCTGCCACTAAAATCTCACAACTCTTATCGTCGTTGTAGAATAGAAAGCGATATAAATGAAGCCGCTCTTCACTATCATAGGAAAAAAACTAGAAATCTCATTCATTCATTTTCATTCAATCTGAAAGCGAACTCGTACTATTTACTCAAACCATAACATGCAGTAAATAAAACTGCACATCAGCATTAGCAGATGCAGCACCTCCACCTCCTTTACCACTCGACGCTGTACGTCGATGGAAGGTTGCCTCTAAGCTCTCTTCTCCTTCTTTTCATTATAATAACTACCAATGCCACTGACAACTCTTCTCTCAGCATTATTATAATCAAACTATAGTCCTCCTTAACCATCATCATCATCATTCTCTACAGCAGCATCCTTCACCCATCTTCGTGTCGTAGAAAGCACTTGAGTATCACCACCGCTACCATCATATCATCACCAATGCAGACAATATATCGCCACTTGCTCGTTTGCTTCTTTCTTTTCTTTCCTCGCCTCTCTTCTTTCTCCTTTATGCAAATATTTTTTCTTCTCTTTTCCTCAATTTTTCACTAATGACGAGATTCGGAACTCAAACGATCTGACTGAAGTCGTCTCCCTCAATTTCCAGCGGATTACGTTTATGCATGTATGCATGCTATGCTATATTCGTATTCTGTAAAAACGTCTTAACTTCACCAGGTGTAGAAAATAAAAAGCGTCATTGCCGCATACATGAACTTATTAGGTGATATATGAAATGCTTTAGCGTGCCATTTGCAATTTATAAAACGAAAATTTATGTTGATAAATAAAAAAAACATCACGCAAAATTATTCACATTGAAAAAGTGAGATTTTATTTTTTCAAGTTTTGATTGCCCATTTCTTGTCCATACAAATGGCTCAACCTAGTATTACGTCATGAGGGCGAGCTTCTTTGTATATCGGTTTTTTATCTTGCTTTTTTCGGGTAAGAATTACAATGGTATTGGTTGTTGGTATTTTTATATTATTATTACATATAATAATTATTAATTAATTGTTATTTTTTATCAATATTGTATAGTTGTTTATAACACTATTCTGCACAAATTTAACATTAAACGAGAATACATATTCACCTCAACATATTTTGTTTGGATGTAATGTAAAACTGGTTTCTTACCAACATATATATTTTATGGATATATATATATATTTATATCAGATATAATGTTATAATATTATTATACCTTCATATACACTTAATATATAATAGTTTAGTACATAATAATACGTTAACGTTACATTAGACATAATAGGAATTATAGGTAACTAGGTCAATGCATTAATGCATATTGTTTATTTAATTAATATTACGCAATTTGTATTAATAACCATCTACTTTACAATAAAAAGTAAAAATTATGTACGTACGATACGATATAATATATACGTAACAAATAGTTCTACAGCTATCCGTAACAGCGACGTAAAATATAGCTGCTCTATAATATATATATACAACGATAAATAAATGATAACAATAATAACAGCACTATTACAACTCTATACGTTATGTTTTGTTGTATTTGCTCATTAAACATACACAAATTGCCTTAGAGGTTTAGATCCTGCATTGAAATTCTTTCAAAGAAATGTTAAATTCAAAGAAATGTTTAATACCGTTAATATTCCTGGGTGACAGTAAACCAGTAGTTTTAGATATTTGTATAGAGGGAACATGGCGACGACGGGTGACGATGAGCAAAGGGGTAGCAGTATAATAAGAAGCAATGTATTATTCACGGGGTAAAGTTTTTTGTTTGCTTTGCTATCTTTCCTTCTAACTTACCACAAAAATAATGAAAAACTTTTTAAACATCTATGATTTTTCATCTTTGTCACCTGTAAAACGATAATACCTAAATATTTATTGTAAGAGGAACATGGGGCAGGTTAACTTTGACTTAGTCACATTTTACATTATCCGTCTAACTTTCTACATACTTAATTTCTTGCTGTAGTCTAGTCAACTACAACTGACATTGAATTAATAAATGCAGCTAAATTAATTCGCTAACGGTTAATGTATGATGATAATAATGAATTAATAAATGACTTAATGTTATACCGTTATTTCTAGTAGTATTATTGCCTATTTAGTAAACTTTAATTATTTGTGTGAATGTACAATTGTAATAATGATAATATATATCTATCTAGCTAATTGACTTTTTTTCGCGATCAGAAGTCGCACAATGTACTTTTATTATTATACTCCTACACTTTAAATGTACTTGTTGATTAAATTTAATACCATTAAATTATTCATAGTTTAAATGTACTTGAATAAATAAAGCTCAAAAAGTACAAATCTGTATTAAGAATAGTGGGAGTCGTGTAGCTGAAAATTTTTTCACGAAAATTGAAGGAACCGGCGGCACACCATAAAAACCAATGTAACTAATAATAACAATACACAAGTTGTTATTATTTATTATTTATGTTTTTTAAATATTTTTATGATGATAAGCATTTTGTTACTACTACCGTACAAGTTTCTATTTTTTACGCTCGATAGTATGCAAATTGTGAACGATGATCTAATTATCCTATCATGTTTTCAAGATTTTAAAGTGGCTTTTTTATTTGACGATAAACTATTTGGGTAGTCTCACAACGCAACAATAATACGCCGCCTTCTCCTTTACTGTCTCTTTCTTTCAAACGAGTAGTGTTTGTTATTATTATGTAATTGTAGGTAGTATGTACCTTTTTAAGTCTGTGTGTCTTTCTTTTGCATAGTCATAATGTAAGCTTTATTTTCAAAAACAATACTACTTTGTAAAGACATACTATGTATATAGCAAACGTATCGAAATTATGGCCCTTTCATACTGGAGAGGTTGCAAATTAAAAATATTCATGTTCCGTATAAATGGCCAACGGACAAACAGTTTTAATGCTGAGGTATGTATGCATTCCTATCTTTATTTGCATTGAGATGAAGTCATACTTTTGTTAGCTACAAACGAAAGTGAAAGGAAATCGAAGGGTATTATTGCGCATAATATGCAACTTGATTTTGTTCTTAAAGTGTACAATGTTTCTACTATCCACCGTGTCACCTGCCGGCACTCGGATATTATAATAACATATCATATAAATAGAAAAAAAAACAGATCATTTTCTCTCATTAAGCAACAACGACTACTTAACAATTATTAATAAGAAATTATAATAACATTATTAAAAGATGATATAGCGACCAGAAACGAACGATGAATTAAAACTGAAAATTGAGTGCGTTGTCCTCTCCAATGCAATGATATAATGTATACTCACAGCACTGCGGTTATGTTTTTGTGTGTGTGTGTGTGTTATGAATGATGGAGAGATATAAAAGTGTTCACGTTATTTTGCAAGAAAATTAAATTCTAGCCATTTTTCCGCAATAATAATAATAATATCAGTAAGAATTTATAACTATAAGAGTATATGGTATACGTAGAATCAAAACGCTATGTATTTTCGCGTAATGATTCTAAATTGATTCTGTGAGATTATTAATAAGCAATTAGCTAAGGAACTACTAGAGAAAGTAACAACTACTTATCCACCGACTCGCTTTTGATCATGTCAGGCTTTATGTCGAGTCCATTAACCATTTTCTCGATAGACTTGAGTTCAGATGGATGTTGCTGGGTAGCTCCCGCCGCCTGAGTTATTGTTGGAGGTTGTGTATTCGTCTGACCTGGGAGACATGAGGAAAGGAGAGATGACATTCGATGAGGGTGAGAAACTGGAGATAACACGTTTGTTGAGTCCACTGCGGTCGTTGGCTCAACAGTAGGACGAGGTGAGTGCTTTGGGCTTGTGTGACTTGAAGGTGTGACCGTTTCGAAGGCAGAGAGACTGCCTCCTCCCAAAACACTCGTCGAAGTAGAACTAAGTGACGACGTTGAGGATGAAGAGGCAGTCGCAGGTGGGATCAGCGGGTATGGCAGAAACCGATGTGCTTTCAGTCGTTCTGATAGCATAGCTGCAATCACAAAGATGATGTTTTAATCAGCCATGAGTTTTTTTGGTATTTTTTTTCTCTTTCATACACGCACTCTATTTTTTCCAAATCTCTCACACAACATTCACTCACAATCAGTCTATCATCATCTTAATCATTCACTCTTCTTTTTGTTTTTGAAAAGACGAAATAAGGATGAGGCTGAAGGAGAAGTGGTAGTAGCAGTAGTTGGAATTGTATATTTACCGGGTCCTAATGATGAAGCAAGTGACACGGGAGGTGCCCCCAACGGATATCCTCCATGGAATAACTGCTGTTGAAGGAGGTGGTTGAACAAGAGTGACGGAGGGAGAGAAGCAGCAGAGTGTTGTGCACCGGGACCAAACAAGGACATGGGGAGGGAAGGTGGGGGGCCCAGAGGAGGAAGTCCCGGTGCCCCTGAATACAGATTCGGAGGATAAAGGTAGGGCAACATAGGTGGCTGCAAAGGAGGACCCAGGGAAATGTTAGGACTAGGATGGTCAAGGTCACGGGCTGTTGGACGAAAAGCTCCTCCACTCTCGGAGCCACTGTCACTTATGTCTCTGTCGCTATCCTCTCTTCTTTGATTCTCATGTCCATAATCTAAAATAAAGCATATCAAAACATGTTAGTATTATTACATTCGTGAATAAATTGAAGTAATCGCTTATCACTGCCATTTATGTACATTTGTGCCAGTGCCGCAAACGCTCTACTTAGATTTTAATGCAACTTCACTCCCTGCGAGCTACACATCTATTTGCTCGTGTAATCTAAAGTATCACCCACCACCAACCAACAGAACCGTCATCGGGCCATCGGCAAAACACATAATATGACCACATCTACTCAATTGACATTTCATACGTGTGTGTCATGCGTGAGTGGTGATGCACACAGACATGCATAAAACAAATTGCAACAGGAACAGGACACATTACAAGCAATACAATTCATGTATAAAAGCATATCAACCAAATTTATCTACGTATGCATCTCTCGTTCATCTCATTCTCTCCTCTCTAGAAACATTTAAGTAATGTTAACTTTACTTTCTCTTCTTTTTTCATCTTTTCGCCCCTAAACAATATGTAAAGTCGTCTCCGTCGCACCGCATATGTATTCATCAATCAGTAAGATAGAACTTGAATGATGCAGTCCAAACAAAACAAATATAGATAGGCATTATTTCTCTCTCTCTCTCATTGTCAGACAATTGGATTCTCATGTTCAACAACTTCATTTTCGATATTGATTTCTTCCCGGTTGAGGCTGGCAAAAAGGGATGTAAATCCGCTTTAGGAAACAGAGGAAGATCCGACATGAATTATTCATGATATGATGATACTGCTCAGTTCAGAAGGATATCTTTTTAAGCATACAAGAATTATTCTACTCTTTGCCGCATCATCAACAACTACATCAGTATTGTGTAGGAACACAGATGAACGCAAACAAAAATAGCTTTTGAGTAAATCCAAAATTAAGCTTTTTGTACAGCGACACAAGACATTAAAGAGAGAGACAGAGAGATGGACAAAAACGAATACAAATAAGGTACATTGCTCCATCCAACTTTATAACTTCTGCTGTCGAGTTTGGAGTTGAGTATCCCAAACCAAAAAACCAGTCGATTCCCAATATTATCTACTGCTGATGCCCTTCTCTATCTTCTCACTGGATGAATCCTATTTTCATCATTATCAAGATAAGCTTTTCGCCTCCGCTCCTTTTAGATAGTATAGATATAACGTACTTACTTCTCTACGAGAGATAACATAACATCCATCCATAAGGCATCAATAAGATCAACAGAACAACACCAAACAGTGCATTTCCTTCATCTCGTAAAATCAACATTTTTTTTATTTGCCTTCTTTCTTCTTCGTCATTCACAGATGTGCCATTTGATATGGCATTACGAACAACAGTAACCACTACTTCACTACTTACTAATCAACTCGTTAATCCCTTATTAAAACTCAACCTCTTTATATGAGATTACCCTTTGTAATGCATGTACCACAAGGCAAATTAAGTGGCGGCGGCGTTGGAGATGTGGATGGTGTGTTGGCGGTGAGTGGTGAAGTGCTGATTGTGAGATGGAGTGAATTTAAATAACTTCCTTTCTTACTATTTCTCCTTGTGTTCATCTTGTGTGTGTACAGTGTACACACACACACACTTATTTTGCCCGATTGACTGACTCGTTGCCTATCTAAATATTGATGATTACTGTATTTATGTATGTATGTATGTCTTGATAATGTTTTAGTGTCTTAAAAAGTGTACATAGTTAAGCTTTTATAAGTAAATAAAAGTACACAGTCGGCGTGAACACAGGCTTATTGTCTACAAAAAGGGAACCGTCTCTAGCCTAATAATAAAACATTAAGAACAATCTTACTTTTCAACACCTTTAAAGTTTTTTTTCTCTTCGTCTCTGTTTAGAAGAGGTTACCGACGATGTAGTTTTATGCATGTTTATGTGTATATATGTTTTAAGGAAAGTCTGCATGTCGGTCGATACAATACAAACCAATTAAATGAAGCGTATCTTTTCAGTCGCCTTATCAGCAACCTAACAGTAAAATTACACTTTGACACTCTAAAGAAGTCTCCCAATCATACAAACCAAATCGGCCAACTCTCTTTTTTCCCTTTTTTCCATATCTCCTTTATGTCCCTCTAGAGTTGGGAGACTCGCCTAAAGTAATGCAGATATACATTTCTTTGCTAAATATGTTATTTCTAGATGCATTATGGTTTGATAATGAAATGATGGCAACGAATGAGATTATATGAACTTTTTGAACTTTTTTCTACTTAAAAGAATACAAAAAAGTTTTTTTTTACTTACCATGGTGACGAGGAGAAGGTGAGACTGAATCAGGCCGGTGGTCGTTGCCAACCACGTCAACGCGCTCGTCATCGTCTACATTGTCATGAGTAAGGGAATCCGAAGGTCCTGATCCAAGACTGTTGCTTAAAGAGGGACCAGCATGACCCGAGCGTCCATGATCATCACCATGACGTTGAGCCAACAGTGCTTGTCTGCTGGAACAAAGGTCACCACTGCATAAGCAATTTGAACACACACAAATGTAGGACACAGCACAAAACATAAAAGGAATAACAACACTGATGGCTAATTGCACTTTTAAATTACAAATGGCATGTCACGTTAGTAATTGCTACTTCAGAGTATCATCAGCACCAGCAAATAAGTAATAATTAGCACAACTTTTATCTATTTCGTGCTCTACTAAACGTATACTTGAACATTTTGACAACTCGCTGCCTAGCTTAAAATAACTCAATATTGTGGTACATGCTACACCATGTTTAAAACCAAAAAGCGTTTAAAAAACTGCCATTCTAAACGCATATTATGTACAACTGTCAATTATCAGCGACAACAACAGCGAATTGTAATTATCATAATATACATCTAAGTCTTTTTCAAGTTACCTCACACTTCTAACATGAATCATTATGTTATATTTTACTCTCTACGGCTCACTTAAATGCCCAGAAATTATCCAACAAACTTTTTTATGGCGGCAAGAGTGAGTTAGTTGGCTGTGTTTGCAATACCCCTGTTATTTTTATAAAAGCGGTTGATATATATGTGGACGTGCTGTCAGCAAGTAATAATATTAGCAGTGCAACAAATGCATGCAAGTCAATCGCATCGTCATAATACCAACCCGAAAAATAAGCATGTGCGATGTACGCCTTCGTTAGTTAAAATAATAATGGTACCATTTGACGCGTGAAAGTAAGACATCTCACTTTCTAACACATTATTATATTCGGAAACGAGACATGAGAACAGCCAATTCTGTGATAGTTATCCAGTAGTAAAAATATTACAACCTATGTAACCAACCCAACATTGGTGGCAACTGAAAAATACCCTTGTCCAATTAGCATGTACAGTTGTCATCCATTAGTTTCCATGTTAAAAGTACAAGTACTGCCTTCGTAGCCAATCCTCCCGAAATGCAATATTTTTTTTTTCTCGGTTTATCGTTTTTTGTGCAAAAAGAATTCACGACTTGAAGAAATGTTTAACCTTTGTATCAAAGCAATAGCAAAAAAAGCATTGTATTTGCTCCATATATACCTTCCCTCTAAAAATAAGGTGATTAAATTATCATTATTAAGTATTAAGTGCCACCGTGAAAACATTTTCTTGCGTTGCTCCAGTAAACAAACCCTAAACCTGAGTTGTTTCATATTCTGTCTTCTTTCCTTATATTCATGTCACCATAAAATACGACAAAAAAGATGATAGTAAATGAATGAAAAATTAACAAGACGAGCTGAGAACAATGCTAAGCTACCTACCAAGATAAGTCGTGCTACTAAACAAACATTCAAAGCTTTTCTTTATCATCATCGCCCAACCATCGTCGTTGTTAGTTTGTTAAAAATAACCCATAAAAATAGCTTATAAAAACTGCATTTTCATAGTTTAGAAGATAATGGAAGTTTTAGTAACAGTTTTCACAGCCTGTATTTCAATAAAATATTGTATATTATCTCTCTGGCATGGCATGTAAGCCAGTCGTCACCGTCCTCACTACCGGTGGTGGTGCGTTGCTCAACGTATTAACAACTGACACATTTTATACTCGTATTATCCTACAATTTCTCGCCTTCTACTTTGCACATTACTACACTTCTCCGAGAACCAAGTCATTTAAAAAACTTAACAACCTGAACTGAATTTTTTTTGCTTCCTTCCCTAAAACAACAGCAGCAGGAGCAGCGACGATAAAAAAACTGAAGGAAGAAAAGTAACAATGCCATATGCATCGAGAATGACTGGATTGGGTGACTGTCACGGAAATCAGCTATTAAATTCGTCCCCAATAGAGAGGGAAAAAATGTATCATCAACAACTTGACTGGTAGCTAACACCTTTATATATGTATCTCTGTAGTTACTTTTTGTTTCTACGATGTAATAATGAACTCTAGTTCGGTATTTTCAGACTGCCGATTACTATCACTATCATAATTAACACTATCCTTGTAAAATAATACACTTATAAGTAATAAGTACTGTGTGTGGGGAGGTCGACATAAATGAAAAGAGGTGGATAGTATCCTATCTGATATGACGATGATGACGTTCCATTTCTGCTTACTATCATCATCATCACCACCACCGTGAATAAAGAAAAACAAATAAAGGTATAAATATGTAAATCCTATTTAGTGCGCGTAAACTGCTTACTGAAAACAAATAATCACTGTGTTACCTTCGTTTTTACACACAGCAAAGCTAGTAATAAAATTACAGTATGCACGTTTGCCCCTAATTTGCCGTTTTTCTTCATAATTTTCATATTGAAATGGAAAATCAATCATAAATGATCTAGCAGGCTGGAAGGGTTTACACCTCTATAATGTGCGTGTACATTTAGAAAAAAAAAGAAAAAAAAAGATGTCTTATGCAAGTAAATACTTGATTGTAGAAGAGACGCCGCTTTCACAAACGCAATCTGAAACAACGTTTCAAGAGAACAACGTCGTCGACGACGACGATGATGACCCAGACGACAACAACAGTAACGTTATGTAAAAAATTGTTTAAAAATCAACGGGGAGGCCTTTATCTACCATTGTTTAAAATAAAGTCTCCTCTACCTTTCGCTGCTGGTAACACTTACGCAGAGCAAAACAAAAAAATGGTGTGTGGATGATGTCGATGATCGTGATAATTATGGTGGTGTAAGTAACAGGTACATATTTCAACCAGATAAAGAACTGAAAAGGTAGCAAGTTATACCGTAGGTGTAAATGGGTTATTACTTACCAACAGAACAACCTTTCTTGACTTTTTGGAACCTACATTTCTAGTAAAAAATATATACGTACGTAGATACGCACATTTTTTTGAATTCTGGCTTCAGGTTTTTCGATCTGTCGGGTGATGAAACCAGACGAGCTGTCGGTACATAATCACTTACAAGAGGGGTGACATTTGTCTACAAAGGGTAGTATAAAAAACGACGTTTTTTGTCACTTTCATTTTGTTCGTTTTAATCCTCTCATCCTCCCATCCATCCTACTGTACCATACTCAAGTGAAACGAGCAAACAGAAGAAAGATACCGAAGACGAAACCATAAAGGCATGTTTATTGTACTCATGATTCAACCTTTCCCATATTATGATCTTAAGAGGATATACATGCATAAAGGTAAAAAAAGGAATCCCTCAGTATAATTTCATTACATTACAACAGGTATAATGTTTCTGTTGCGATGTATATAAATATCTCTGATGTTTCTGCTTTCCAGCTAAAAAATTCCTTTTCCTCTACTGGTTTTAGATGTGGGCTTTATGTCATGTTTCGAGAAAAGTTATGATTTTACTCCAAGAACACAGCAATATCATCGTGAGTTAAATACTAGATGGATGTGTGGATAAATTTTCAGATGAATACCTACGAATGAATGCTGCTATAAACAACGCTCTAAATCTGTGCATCTTTTACAGCGATAAAATTCCTTTAAAACAAGAATTCCTTTGTTTAAAATCTCATATTTTAAGAATTTTACTGAGTAATCCTTACTATCTTCTAAATCAAATCCTTAAGAAACAAAATATATTTAGCTAACAAAATATCTGAGGTTTACACCAACGAAGGGAATAGAGACCGTTTATTGTACTTTAATTTTTAACACAAATGCATCTTTGCACATTTATTTAAGAGATTTTGATCAGATTACGCAGGATTTTTAAAGACGTGCACATTGTTATTTTGCTATTTTTAGACACCACTTCTGTGACTGTGAATTAGCTAAGCTGGATTAAGATTTAGATTAAACTCATGGGCGACACCGGCTTTTCTTTGAACATTTAACGAGCATAGATTCACAACATACTTATGTTGCTGTTGATGGGTGTTTAACGATGAAAAAAACAAAGGACCGTACATTTTATTCAAAGCTTCTGCGGCAACATCCAAGCAGGCGCTTTAAACACTCTTCAAGTAGTATGATGATAGGGGTTATAAAAGTCACGCAAGATGTTTGGGATTGAGCAGATCAAAAGTAGCAACAGAAAAAGGAGATCAAGTTGGCCATATTTTCATTTCATATGCCAATAAAATTAATACATGAATAATTTTCAAGTGACAAATGCCTCCTTTAATTTGGATCATGGTCGACACACAAAAACAATTAGTCTCCATCTCGCAGAATTAAAAGCTGAGGACCGCTTGTTTCAGTTTGAGGTAATGTACAAAAATAACTACTCTGAAGCTGCTTCAGCTGCTGCCGCGTTGAGCTGAATGATCTGTTCGTCATCCTGGACACCACATTACGTATATTAACACATATGTACATATATTTGTATGTGATATATTTCCATAAATAATTACCAATACACTTCCCGACATTTATTTAAATCTCTCTGTTAGAAGGGTGTACAGAAGACTCAAACAAAAACAATTCTTGAGAACTTAACAAATTACTCAAGTTGGGATCTTTTTCACTGAACTAGATTATTTAGTGACAGACGGGGTAACAGATAGCTGTTTACACAACTCATTAGCAGATATTATTATCCAATGCTTATTTACATGTGTATCTTTTTTTCTGTGTGACTTTCCTTGTCTACTGTCGTCGTCGTCATCATCATCATCACCGTCACCACAAAGAGAATATAATAACTTTAATAAGAAGTAATTCTTACCATATTTTTTTCTTCTTACGAAAGCAACACCATCATGAGAGTTAAGTAACTACGCATCCCTTTTCCCTAATATAGCGATTACCTCAGCGTTGCGCGTTTTGATGAATAAATACCACACGAATAGTTTTACAAGACGTTGTATATGCAAGAAAGGAAGGCACAGGCAGAAAGGTCGAATCTTTTCGGCTTTTTCAGCGTAGTATAAAGAATGCCGGCTAACATGAAAGCTAAACTTTGTCGCGACAGTTCGCCATGGGTCATCGCCTAAGCAAACTGTCACTCAATTCAAGCATATTTTAAGGCTCCGTAGAAGCATCCAACCACAACTCCTCTCCTTTGCTTTCTGCTCTTGGTTCGCTTCCTTGTGATATTTTTCTTACACATGGTTTACCATACCGTAAATTTACTCTTGCACATTTCACGTAAGCAAGTGACTGAACGAGCGAACAAGTACTGTGAACAGGATTGAGTCACAAGGACTATCCAACCATCCATCCATTTAAAAACTTTTCGTTTGGCTACTCAAGCCTTCTTCGTTTCATCTTCTCTCCCCTGCCTGCCCTCCCTGCATTTTTTCTCATCACTTTTTGCTCAATTTTTGTTTGCATTCATAAATACCTCTTCCTCTCTCCCTTACTTTCACACACATCCGCAACCCTTGTTCTTCAACTCAACTAAAACTACTTCACAGAGACAAAAAGATGTTCATCTTGACTTAACTTTACACAAACAATTTGTTCGGCACTCATAAATACCATTCTGTAAACTATAATTGATAATACACAGAGAGTAAGTTTGCGAAAAAAAGAAAAAGAAATAGATCCTGTCAAAATGGAACTTCGTCTAACAAATATATCGCAAGCCACGAACATAAAAATCATGAAAAAGTGAGGATGAGTAAAATAATGCAAGCACGTCTTTAAATCTTATTCTACGTCCATAAAACCTACAATGCAATATCCACATGACACTCTTTTTTCTCTTGCGACAAGGCAATGCGTAAAATTATATCCGTCGTGCATAAAAACTCCGGGAAGCACTCATTAAACCAGCCGACACATTCGTTCGACTGTTGAGCTCGCACAAATTCACATAAATCTACATTTTGTTGCAGAATTCAGGGAAACCACACATTCCTATTTTACTCCTTTCATCTCATGTTGAACTACAAAAAAGCCCTGCTGCCAACCAGCTTATGACTGTTCATACAAGATACCTTTTGAAATGTGTCATTACAAAAAGTAGAATACTTAGCACGTCACCACACAACACCATGCCACCGACCGTTCTTTGCAGGCCTAGTCACGACATGCCAACCTTTAAAAAACGAACTTGAGTAATATGCGCACACTTACCCAAACCTTAGACAAAATTACGAAAAATGTGGCTTCTGGCGGTAATTTATTTATTTATTTACATATTTTTCAAGTTTTCAACTTATAGAAAACGTCATCATCCTTATCATCAACACCAGCCCACATCAGACATATTCGGGAGCCCAGTAAAACAATGACAGGAAGTTGAATTAAAGCTGATATGTTAGCATGAACACAGGACACCATCAAAGATACTAAACTGAGCACAATGGCAATGCCTAGACTAACTTTTAACTTTAAAAAATTGCTTCATTCATTCCCCTCAATTCATTCATCGCTATGATTATTACCATCAAGTTTGTCTCTTCTAAATTCCAAGTTAAAATTTAAGGAGTAAAGTAGCCCAAAACGCAACTTTACAATAATAAAACTGTTCACACACGAAATCAGCCACTAAAAAAAGAGGAACTAAACTGTCAAAATTAACTACTATTCTTTCTAGTTAGGGAAATATATATTTTTATTGTAGTATTTTATTTCATTGTATGCGTGTGATTTGTTGATGATGATGACATGACAGTATCACCGACAAAATATAATGCAGTCGTAAAAATAGCAGACAGTGAAATCATATATTTAACGCTTGTCATAAATAATTACTTCATTGTCTCCTCTGTTACAAGAGAAAGATGAGAAAACAAAGGAGAACACTCTGCCATGTGTACTTATCTTGCATGACCCTACACTTCAACCAACAAAAAAAAACTACATCTTTGCCTCTCCAAAGAATTCTATATTTTTTTACCCTTTTATCTGTCACTTCAAGTTTGTTAAATATAAATGCATGCAGATAATTAATTTATACGTAGTGATATCAGTTTGACCATCTATGTCATTATTATGACACCCATCAAAACTCATAATGAGGTCGAGAATCGCCATCAAGCCCTAACATACTTCATATTTCTCACCGACTTAAGAGCTCTAAATTCACATAATATAAAATAGGTGTACATACCTATCAAACATTTTTATTTTGACAAGCTCAAACAATGTATATAAAATATCATAACTGTCGACAGTCAAAAGTGGTGCAGTAAAACGAGCAATTATTAATTTATTACGAATATTACAATTTTACAAGACGCATGCAGCAGGATGACATCATCATCATCATGATCACAGCTAACTTGACTTGTCAGTTGAAAAAAATGACCATAAAAATTACCGGATAAATATTTATATCTTGTTTGCGTCTCTCTCAACTTTAATAAATTAACAGGACGATGATAAACTACATGTACACATTACAAAGTAGTAAGATCAAGTTTGGGTCATAGTGCAGTGATATGTGTTCCTTGAAATGTTTATTCTGTGACACTTTTTTTCATGTCCTTCATCGCTTAACAATAATAACAAGACAACATCAGTTTCATGTATGACTCCTCATCTGTTATATAAATCTGTTTAAACAAGCATACCATTTTACAATGTCGTTGTTGCTACTAAACTACTGCTACCGGTTGTTTGACAACTACCCCAAACCCTCACAATCAAAATCATGCATGATACACACAAGAATCAATTATTTTATATTCATTGTTCTTTGTGAAAGGCTAATAATAATGAATGTAGCATGACTGCTCGACTGACTTAACAAAAGCAGCAAATGACAGTATTAACATTATGATTAGCTAACTCAATGATTATGACTATTTTGTTTAGTTTCTTTCGGTTAAATAAATGTTGCACGACACATTGTATCCGCTGTCATTCACCAGTGGACATGTGTACACTGGTTTATTTACTCGGAATGTCATCTCATTATCACCAGCACATCTTCACAATAATTGCTAAATACTAATGAACAGTGTTCAACTAAACTCACCAGGAAATTATCAACGCTTGGTTCAATTTTTATGAGCTTCAATTGCATTTATTGCATTGCTATACACTATTGTATGAGAACTCTTACATTACACAAATGTCCTATTCTTAGCAGTTTAAATTTAAAAAATGGAAAAGAAAGTTAGCATACAAATGAATTAAAATATAAGCTATTGTCGTTTTTGCCATCTGCTAGCCCATCTTTCATGGAAATCAGGCTGCAACATTTTACAATGCAATACTCCAACAGTGCAGAAAAGTTTGGTATTTTTATAGCATTTTGAGTCATCATCAAAAACATTCAAAACATCGATGCAATAACATAGTTTACATAAACCACGCCACACCACAAATATACAAGTTCACTCTGCTTTTTCACATTCAGTTTCATTTGATTGCCGTTTGACAAAATGCGTTCTAAATTCATTAATTAAAGCTGTGATGTCGCACCGCGAAAGTACAAATAAGTACATCGGATTGAAGAACAGGATTCATAATAGGTTTTAATATTCTTCCGTCTTTTTGCTATGATCATTGTCGTTACTCGTAGTATATCCTTGCCCTGTCTGTCGACTTATTTTAAAGCCTTTTTGCCTTTGCAAGTTTCGGAATGGAATGGCACAAAAGTGGCATCCAAAAACGAAAACATGATGCGAAGCTCATAAACCACTAACTAAGCAGCTCTCTTTTTAAAGCGCTGGTGAGCCGAATTGAAACCTCCTGTTTTGTGTTTTATAGTGTCGTGTTTTAATTAATGATGCAAGCCGGTTCCAATTTTATAATGCTTTTCTCTCTCTCCCCCCAGTCGCCATAATCATCATGAGCGAGAACAGGAGAGAGGAGTGAAATGAAGAAAAGTAAACTGGTAAAAATATGCATAAACACAAGACTGAGAAAGGCTTCACATTATACATGCATGCTTTTAAAAACTGAAAAAGTCAAGTGTGACTCAATTGACTGTGAACGTGGCTTTTTCCACTCTCAATGCATTTCCTGATGAAAGAAGTCACAGAGAAAAGGTAGCAACTGTGACTGTGGCGTGTCACACTTATAAATATACAACACCACCATCAAAACATGAAAAGCAATGCAAATGTAATGTTTTTTCCATGGGACATTATCAAGTGTGGTGGAAGTCACTGCTCACTATTTTCTGACTCCGACAAACGAACAAACAAAATGCCATAATAAGTCAGCCTACCGAAATATATAATGAATAATATGTACACACACATCCACACATTCGATTCATACAAATGCCCATCATCACAATATCCTCTTTTGTGACAAAATTTAGGCGTAAAAGGTTCTTCCTTTATTCTATAAAATTTTACCTAAAATAATGCAATGTTTACCAACAGAACTGCCCAGTAGTCACAATCATCTCGCTATCTTTATATTCTTCGCCTCTTTTCGCTAGCTTCTGATGGTTTAACAACTTGCCAAGGAAAAAAATGGGAACTTCATGTATTATTTTGGTGCATTATTATGACTGTCACTACAGTGTCACCACACTTCCCCACTGCCCATTCCATCGGACCTCATAATGATATTCCTCCAAAAAGCGAAATTACAAGGTAGCGCTAGACATCGCAAATGGGGTAAAGTAAAAAAAATTCTGTTAACAGCCGGATAAAGTCGCATTTTGTTAAACCCCGTGTCTCCCCTTGCCCCATCTTTACCTTTTTGCTAACTTTGGGTCAACAAATAGCCCAGCGGTTGGTTTATATCTAATATCGTGTGTATATACAGACAAACGGATGTGGTAAAAATATGCATAAATAGCTAGAGCAACTAAATAAGTAGTCAACCACCACCACACAGATAGAAAAATGAAAGGGTAATAACAAGCGTGATGATGGTGATGATCATCCACCACCACCGCTGCTAAGCCACTCTTTTGTGCTTTTGTGTGTATTTATAAAACAAACAAAAACATACAAAAACGTTGAAAAGAGAAGAGGCACCCACAACAATAAACACATTATATTCGCTGACGTTTTTATGGAACTCACTCTGTTCACGTAATACACACATAAAAGTGAAGTAAAAATCTATGGAGTGGAGTAAGACCTATATATATATACTTATTACACGGCAATAAGTACGTATGTATATTATGCTGTATTGTATGCAGAGAGAGGAGAAAAGAACAAAAACGTGATTAACCGTAATAAGAAACTGTCGGATGGTTAATTAAGAGGTTTATGGCAGCTGATTGATGATGAATAGATGACTAACATACACATTCATACTTACTTATGAACACAAACATGGCACATGTGTTTTTATTTTGAGTATCTGTCTGTTGGGTGGTGGTATGGTGGGGAGAAGCGGACAACAACAATGCGACGGAAGCTCGTCGTATAATGAAAACCACATTCAATTATCATAACCTATTTCATTCATAAATAATCAGAATTTTACGCAATGTGCTGGCCCTAACGTCCGTGTAAAAAAGAGAATATCTACAGCACTGCCACCATCGAAAAAGTGACAATGTAATTCCCGTTTGTACCCATCAACCAAGTCGGAGAGACATAAAAAGACGACGGTGACGGAACATTCCGCACATTATGTATAATATAATTGCTTTTTTTAACCGTGTGACGCGCATTAAGTAAAAAAAAGACTGCCTAGAAAGTTTGCAAGCTTCATTAAAGTTGTAGTAGTGACTTCCAGCGTATATAAAATATGCTTAGATTACAACAAGAAGCACGCAATTATACTGTAACACATACACAGCTGCCAAAAAGACAGTGAAAGAAGGAAAGTGCTTTTATACTCGAAACTACATACTTACATATATAATATATACATAAATATAAATAAGTATTTCTTGTGACATTTCTTAGTAAACGCCATCAAGTATCACTATTACGACAATAATAACAACTTCCATGGTGACTTCTTCCTAGTCTGGTTTTATTATTCGCATAAAATTTTATATCGAAGAAAAGTGAGCAACACCACCACACACACTGGAAGAGCGTCGCCAACAAGCTAGTAATAAAAATATATGCACACTGAAAATGTTTATATGGTGATAGTAGAGGAGGTGGTAATGAAACAGGAGCCTTGCCACTTGTATTATTTATTTACCCCACTTTCATTTCGAAATGACGGTGGTACAAAGACAATCAAAAGAAAAATAGATTATTAAATGACAATTATCATGTCAAACTATATGTACGTCTAAAATGTGATAATTGTGGGGCAATTCATTATATAATCATTTTTACTATGACTGATTTATTTATTCATTCTTATTCTCAAAATACATACCGCTTTCTTAGTTTTTGAGAAATCTATGAGCCATGTAAAAGCTCCTATTTATCATGAGAATTCACTATGATATTTTTTTCTCAAATTATCTAAAGGTTTAACCCTTTTATACTCTTTGGCGACCCTTAAAACACACAGAATGTTTTTTAACAAAAAATATATTTCCATATTTACTCTTTCAGTAAGCCAATTATTCAGAGTAGCTAAAAGTTCAATCGTGTCTACTCATTCACGTCTGTCTAGCGGGACTATTTATTATTGAAAAAATGTACACACCACAATTACCAATGACGATGTAGAGTAAAAAAGGATTATATTATAATCACGTGTATACATATGTATGCATACATATTATTTACGTTTTTTCGCGTCCTGTGAGAAATGCTGCTTACTTATTATCATCTTCACTTCTCCACCACCAAAAGTTCAAAAGATACCGACCACGAAGAGGAAAAATGGTGATACTTACAACATTTAATAGACTTTCAGCTAATTAGACGCAAAAAAAGACAGTGTTGTGGTTGCGTTTCTGGGAGAATATAAAGCAACACACAAGCACATAAAACAGTAGCAATTGTGCTCGTTGTTGTATTTGTTTTTCGAGTGATGCTGCTGGTGGCGAGGTATCATCATCTCTCTCCCTTTTTTTCTTTTGCTTTTTTATAATCCCTATTACCATTTTCAGAGTGCATCTCTCATTTTTCCCAACAGCGTAAAAATTTACGAGCTATCGTGCATTTCAACGAAACGCAAAAACTTGGTTTGTTTCTTCATCCTCAGGATGCTCATCATCAAAAAAGTATGGTCTCTTCATTTCAAAGAGATGATATGATGCTATGATGATTCTGTTTAAGTGTACCTATTCGAGTCTGCATTTCCATGCATCTACTTACTACTTCTTTAACATTTTTCTTGCCCGTCTGACGCCAAGTTTTTCCTGTCAAATTATTTCACTGAAAGAGGAAGAAGAACAAACAAACCATTGTTTACCGAAACGAAAACCAATACCTTGTTTTACACATTTTTTACCTCAGATTTTTGTACGAGTCACTGTGTTACTATGCCTTCTTGAGACGATTTATTTTAATAAAGACTGCCTTATTGAATGTTCATCTGGTTATTTTTTAAGTTGGAATTTTAAGCAAAAACATAAGTCGTGTTTTGAATAATAGTTGTGTTAAATACGAGTTTAACAAAACTAATTCATTACTTATTTTTAACATATTTCAATATTCTTCCTCTTAAAGAATTATGCCAATTCTTTCCTGTCACATTTTTAATACATTCCCCTGAAATTATAACTTTAACGATCTATCGAAAAGCAATAATTTGCTACAATTTCAATAATAATCTAGAACCTAGTGAGAAAATACTTGACAGACTGCATTTTTTGTTTGTGCAAACAGTAAAATGAACTAAATTGTAAGTTACTAAGTTTTATTTGTGTTTCTTTTTTTTTGTTCAAGAGCTATTTCTCCATAATGAAGGGCAACGAGATGCAAAATTCCCTCAAGACAAATATGAAACACGTACGTTCGTGTCCGTCTGAGTTTCGCTACGCCTTTGGGTGAAAAATTTCACTGCATACAAAATACAATAGATTGGCCACTGGCCAAAAGTGGTCTTGTCAGACAAACACTACATTAGTACTGACTGGACATTCGATAGAAGAAAATCATATATCATTTCTCCGAAGAACGTGAGCTAGTGCCAACTTGATTTAACTTTAATTGGCTGATAAATCTTTTCTTCGCGTCATTTTTATTCGTGTATCTAGCATCATCTTTGGTCAATAAGACCACTGATGAATATTTTTGATGACTACACAGTTTTTACGACGTAAACTTCGGTTAGGTCAATAAAATTTGCAAATTTACACACCACATTATTATTTCTTCTTTTTTTCGTCCAGGGCAAAACGTACATAAAGTATATTTCGAATAATAATACTGCTAATTCATTGTAAGGCATCATATTAGAGAGCTATACCTTGTACTCTAATTTCGTAAGTTTTACATTCATTTCACCTAAGAACTCATTTGAACAAACCATTTCTTTTGAACAACTGTCGTAGCGCCGGCCCGACATGCATGCAGAGCAGCTAATTTTAATGAGCAGTATGGAAAATGATAAAAAGTTCAAATAGGTATGGTTTTTAAAACCTTATGGCATTCATCACTCATTTATGTCTGCTGTTTGCCTAAATACTCGCTTGCTCACACACAAAACAACATGGTCGATCCACAAAGCAGAAAAACATCCGTATTAATTAATTTTGCGATCAAATGGTGTGCACTGTCGTTTCGTTCCCTAAAACAGCTTGTTTGCATTCAAATAAATGAACATTCAACTATAAACCTTCGTGTCAAAAAAACAGATGAAGAAATGACCATACGGTTTAGCATAATATGTTATTATTATTATGTCATATCAGCAATATACACAGGTACTTGTAGTTTTTACGGTGTGAGTCCATTCTGTCTTGTCTTACAAGTCGACTTAAATATTGTGCATGTCTGCATAAGAAGAGATGATGCATCGTCATCGGTGGTCGTCAAAAGCACACTCAATTTTTATGTGATAACATGTCTGTTTTACTGGTCATCCGTTAACAGCAAAAAGAAGATTTTTCAACAACTGCGCCTGTGAGTCTTCTACTTTTCTTCTAGCAGCTTTACTCCAAAAGCAAAGATGACCACAATCTTATTGTAATCTTTAGTGAATAATCGCATAAAGGGAATGACGGTGATGAACAAAAAATAAATTCATTTGAATACAGGTAAATGCAGTACGAAGTAGTAACATGATAACAAAACAGTATTTAAGCCTTTTCGTAGCATTTGCGACTTTCAGTTTTATAGGGCCAGACTCTTCTACGCCTTTTATCTGACAACAGATATTTAATGTCTGGTTCTATCACATTTATCTTGATGAGGTGACTGGAATTATTAAACTCACTTGCATGTATCAGCTTGTTTTACTACTATTGAGTATATCTTTACATCCCCTCGACTCATAAACATTTGCTGTACTAGTCCTAACCATAACTGATTCCTTTACTTATTTACTGGTGTTACGATTCTCAAACAGTTGATATTTAAAAATACGATTTTTTTTGGTATAACGTTAATTGTTGATAATTAATGCCATGTTCGTTCATTACTACTGTTAAAAGTTTAAATGGAAAGTGCAATCGATCGCCAAAATAAAAAATTTCATGTAATAAATACTCACTTTTTCTCACGCTTCCCAGCACCGGTATCCCGAAATCCTTTGGCAAATGGGTTATTATCGATTTTAAGTTGTGTTATCTACAAAAAAAAGAATATAAATAATGTAGTTACAATTTCCGTTTTAACCAACACCAATTGTAAATCATTAGCACACTTACTTTCTCGTTTTGATACGCCGTCACAGCAATAAATTCGGTTTCCTTGAAAACATAGGTACGAAATGTTGAATACGGTAGCTTCAGAATATCATTAGCCCTCACCAAGTGAAAGCGGGGTTGGTACTTGTGCATCGAGTTGAGAATCGTCTGCTTTAGCAAAAGGAACCAAATAAAATAGAAAATTAAAATCCGATTACAAAGAAAACATTATATGTAAAATTATTGAAACTGAGTGAGCAGCTGTCGGACAATTAATTAATTAAATCATTTTATGAATAACAATAACAACAACAATGCAGCTTACGCCTTCTTAAAAAGCATGAAAAATTAGCATTGCTATTGTGCACCCCATCTCAACAGATAAACATGACCTGAATGAATGAGAGGATGACAGTTGCAGAAATGATTATTCGACTCGCGACGTGTTAAGAATCCTTTAAAATATTTCGTATGTCAATTCGAAAAAACATCAACCATAATTGAGACGTAGAGCTACGCCAGATAGCGATGAATGCTCTTCATCTCTCTATCTATCTTGCATGGCAGTTGATTGATCCTAATGAATTACTTTTAAAAATAAGGCACAGTCAAAACCTAAAGTGTAGTAGGTGGATGGAGTTTGTGTTTGGTACAGTGACTGAAATACTGTACAACTTGAATAAATACGTACCTGAAAGCAATGTGCAAATTTTGTGAGGCGATAGCAATTTATAACATTCACTAAATTTTACAGACAACACCCAAAGGTATAAATTACGGCACATTAATCATAACCCAATGTGCCGTGCAGTATAGTGCCATTATATTTTCAACCTGCCTGAACCCCATTGAAATGGAATATATGCACATAAATTCATATACCTTTTATAAGGACTACGTGATTTTGACAGGAATAAACGCAGTATTTTTTTCATAATCAGAATGCAAAGTTCTTCAGTTCTTGTCCTTAATTTTTTCCTGCTTCTTCTTCATTCGTTCATTCATCAAATTATAATGTATGCACAACACAAAATCAGTATCAAGTCATCAAACTTGTCTACACTTATACAGAGAGTAAATGCTCCTTAGCATTTTATTGCATACACGCTTACATATTTTATGTCTGTTTATACGTTCTTTGGAGTTCATGATTAAATCACCCCTCTTTTCGCAAATAAATAGAATGCCAAAGTAAATCTTACATGGCTAAATAGATAGAAACCCAAATTGAAGAAAAGGCACTGATATAACTCAATTTACTTTAGGGAGCTGACTGATTGTGATTGTGTATTAACTGAATAAATAATGATCGCTTGTTAAAAAATAATACATTAAATCATAATTCTTTAAAAAATATATTTATGAACTGTAGTGTACTTATCATTTCGTATCTTTAGAACTGACTATTGATGCAATGTGAAATGTTGGGTTTGTTCTAATAAATCGTTTTATGCAAAACTTAGAGCGCCTGAGTTCGTCTTGTAGCAAAAATTCGAGGAGAGAAATATGATAAACTTATCACTGTATCTGGTCAGATAAAACATTTACCTAGCTATATTTAATGGGAAGTGTTCAAGATTTTCATTCCGTCGAATTATTCCCATCATCATCATCAATCAAAGTGATGATCGTAAAATGAGAGAATAACATGCACACAAAACGTTCTTTTACTCCATTTCAAACATATATACTGATATATTATTACCTTTTAAAATTGATGATAGCACACATACATTCATACATACATACTTTTAACAAAAAAAGTTCAAAAGAATGTCTAAACATATAGCTAATAGCACAGTAAGCTTTTCTATGGGCGAACTTAAAATTTTGTAACATGAGATGAAAATAGTAAAAACCATTATTATTTGATGATTCTGCCCACGAGCACACATCTCTATAATGTTTCCATTCACCGATTCTTGTACACAGTCGTCCATTCAGTAAGTCTTTCTCCTTGATTATCTTGGCGAATAATGCCTCTCTCTCTTCTTCCTCTCGTGGTGGCGCGGCAGTATGGTAGCATTTAACGGGCACAACCAGTAGTAAAAATCCGTTTTTGGAAGACCACGTGAAATGACGTGGGATGAATGTAGAAATCGTGTTAAAGGCTTTTTTATGTTTGATAAAAGATTAGTTTCAGTCGGTTGAGGAGGGAGAAACTGCTGCCATTCTTACACAGTATTACATATTATTACTATCATCTTCATTACTATCATTACTTTATTGTTGCCAAAGAAAGCGTATTATGACATTATATTCACTAGAATAGACTAGACTGATATTATGACAAGATTTTTTTCGGATTTATACATGTCATGATTTTTTATTAAGCGTGATCAAGAAACTTTAGAAGAATAATTTCTTGCTGTAAAATAAAACTCAATTCGAAACTCATACTGAAAACTCTCCCGAACATTTTTTTATGAAGCAGGCACCCATCACATCGATTTCAAACCTAAATCCATTTTAAGCCGAGGTCGCTTTAGTTGTCGAATTTAAACGTCGTATGATGAAATAATACAATAGTTTAGCTTATCTGTTGTCGCTACTTACCAGATAAGAGTATAATTTATTTACTTAGCGGTCATAAGACCTTTACTCGGTATCAATAAAACTATTTTGCCAACTGTCTTCAAAAAATGAAAGTGTTCTGCCAAATCTACTGGAAGGAAAGTAATAAAAGATGTCGTAATTCCACCACCATAAAGCAATATTTTAAAACAACAATGCGTAGTTTATAAATGTTGTAAAAAATTGAGGCACAAATTTAGCATGGGTTTTTAGATGTCGTATAGAAATCTCAAGTTCCCCAAACTTCGACTGAACAGTCTGGCCTAATAAACCTCACCAATCGTTTCCTGTATACGACAGCAGCACTTATCACAAGAATAATTCAAGTTGACGTATAAAATATGCATGTGTAAAATGGTAGCAAAATAAAGTGGCAAACTTGTTAATTCTTCATACGCTCAGTCATAAGCAAAGCCCAGACCGCACACTTAGAACAATAATATCCAGTGTATGTCGTGTAGCACCATTACATGATTCAATATGGGTATTATACATGCAAATACACTAAAAAGCCACTGGCTAAACGGTATACCGTTTTACGACGTGTGGTGGTAATGATCTTGTAAGACTTTAAATAAAATGATATTGCTGTTATATACACCATATTGAAACATGGTTTTCTAATGTCCTCCGAGAAAACATTATTTTACGTACAGCTATGTCGCACCGTTATGCATATAAATGTAATGTTTATTTGTCATCGTATGGAACAAGGCAAAAATTTCATAGAAAGTTTGGCAATTTTTTAGTTCCCATTTAATTTTTTTGTCATGGTATTGTGTAATAACTATAATGTCGCAGTATATTTAATATTATATGTATATATGTATTTCACTCAGAAATTATAGCTAGCAGTTGCAAGAAAACAATTGTTTTATAGTGCCGGCACTTGTTTATCGGCGATAGACACTCTTTCTTGTGAGGTGCTTACAGTTTTCAAGATTACATGCCCATAACCGTCACAAGCATGACAACATACATGCACACGCTCAAAAAACAGCATTAATACAGAAATGAAAGATATATTAATCCACAATAAATGCATAATCAAATATCACACTCTATTTCCATACAGATATATTATTATACTGACGACAAGACTTGTAAATTTATATTTTCTCAGTTCTTTTTTGACCACTTATTTTGTCGCCGTTGTGGTTTCCTAGTTGCTATTTTCCTTCCTATTTTTTCACATGGCATACGACATAATGTATAATATTTAGATTAAAAACACACTTTTCTACAACAAAAAAAGCATTTCAAAGTACAACATACCACCACTACAACGACAACTTTACTTGTTCAACCAAGAAAAAAAGAACATTGCACATGAAAAAATATACTATGTTTGCATGATTTTTTTTCGTTGGTTCGTTCCAAGTTCCTAGAGAGCTTTTTATATAAAAAAATATTATTATGTTTATAGTGTGATAGTAAGAGTGCTATTCACATTATGGTGTTGGTGGTTGAATACGCCCATTAATTAAAACCACGCAGTGTGTAAAAAGAAGGAATGAAACAACAGAAGCGGAGACAAAACAAAGAAACACGCAAGCAACTACCACCGCCGTTGTTGTACAATGTTCATGTGCTCTGTTTTTTATTTTGTTGGCTTATTTCTCTCTGTTCTCTTTTGTTCCTGTGTTTGTGTTATTTGTGCTTATTTGCTAAAGGACAAGAAAGCAAAAGAATGAACGAGCGAGCGACAGAGAGAGAGAGAGAATATCTGCACTCTGCACAGGGAGCGGAGAAACAGTATTCTTCTATTTTTCTACTCTATCATGCATGCACGGCACATATTACAAAATACATATATTTCAACATACAGAGAAAGAGGGAGACAGAGAGAGAAAAATAACTTCAATTTCACCTTGTATTATATTATTACCATTTTCAAACCTACATAATTGATATACACAAGTAGGAGAAACGAAGTGAGAACGAGAGAGAACTATGAGAAGTGCCATGACATCCCAAAAAAGTCACTTTGGTGCACTATATGTGTATATTTTATAATATTATTGAGCCTAGTTTGATGAACGTTATACTAGGTGAGCAATGAACAGATGAACAAGTTTTTTTAGACCATCTACCACCACCTTACCTTCATCACCAACATACAACAATAATCATGATAATCGCAAGACATGCGACGGTGTGCCATGTAATATACTTTTTTTGACTCGGTGTGAGCTGATATAATGTACTTCTTGTGTGTGTGTGAGTGTGATTATTATCATTTTCCATCATTATTGCCTTTAATACGATAAAATTATTGACACACCAGCAAAACGCAAGTGATACATGCATTGTTTGGTGTTATATTATTTTTCTAATATATCATTTCATGAAACTACAGAAAAAATTAGAACTATGGCCGCTTTGCAGATTAAAAAAGCAAGATCCAACATGATACACGTTACTCTCGAGTTTGCGTTTGTTTTATGATTTTATTGTTGATGTTGCTGATGAAGATTACTTGTGTGTGTGTGACACATGCATACATAACGTGAAGCTTTTAAGAAAAAGGGAGGCATTGCAGAATTTTCGTGGGAAAGTCTTTGACACTTTGCTGGCATTAGTTTTAACACGAATTTCGTCACCAGGTGTGAAGATAAATATAAAATGGCTTCAAGAGAAACTGGGAATTGGAGATCAACACCATTTCATCAATGGGGATATTGTTTAGCGCATTATTGTATTTAGTTGTGCCATGCCTCGCAGGAATTTCACACAGACATCCAAAAAAAAAAGTTTCTCTGCGTTCACTTTTTTGAAGAAATTTTTAAGGAATCAAAGAATTCTGGTGTTTCATATCGAAAGAAATTTAGATACATAGTAGCCAAATGTTCAGACACAACATATAACATTCAATTAATTCGAACATATCTTCTTCGTGGTACTTGCGCTTTTTACTCATTTACAAATTCCTATTACTAGTTTGTTGTTTTTTGGAGAATAATTAGGAATCGTGAAAGAAAGAAAAATACAACAAAACTATTTACTTTTAGTGCTACTCCTGTTGCAAGAGGAAACAATGCTTTCCTTTTTATTTCTAATGAACATCCTTATTTTTACGCCACTTTTGCAAAATATTTTGTTGGCACCATTTTCCAACAGTCTGCCACCATCAAGTTATTATTATTGTTTGCACACGCAAATGCAATACTAACGCGTAAGTTAGGTCAGCAAACGCGCAGTGTTCAACACTAAGAAAAATGGCGCTTTTCAACTGTTTTATCTATGCTGATACACTTATAAAATATATTTATTTATATATCTGTATATTAGCAACACCACCGGTGTGCTATTATATTTTGTCAGCTAAATAATAAACATTACTATAGCGTCTATTTCACTTTTTCATATTTTGATGCGTGTAGCTCATTTTTTTTATCTAATGGCTTTTTTTCTTCCCCTATACTTTTTCCACACCTGAGCACAAATATAGAACTGCATACTCACAGTCATTTTACTCCATTAGCTACATCATATACCACATAGTTAGAAAACCTGACTAAAATGTCTACTGCCGGAGAGCGAGTGAGTTACTTTCTTCCGTGTCACGCTTTTTCACATTTTCTACACGACATATTCCCACAAAACTAAATAGAAACACTTGGGTTCCTTGTGACAGTCCTTTTACCACACGTAAAAAGAGACACGGCGTATTAAATGTACTTGTACTTGCTACACGTTTTTTTATTGCTCATATTCACATCACTCCTTGAATGTATTTGTAATATGGAAAATTGTAGTAAAGCGACATTACTTCTAAATTTTTCATCGTCCTCATCATGATCATCACAATACCATCGCCACCATCACCATCTTTATCGTTGTCGTCGTATGTACATACTTATTAGACATACACACATTTTGTGTCTGGATAATGTGTCCGCTCATGCAAGGTTCCTGTCTTACGGCATAATATACACTATCACAAAATATGTAAGAAGCAATGCTTAGTTATGTTACAAACACCAAGTAAACATGAAGTGAAAATAATCTTACTGACTTGTCCAAAGCTGAGAAACAAAATTTAAAGCATGACGTACATTTTATGAAAGCACCAAGAAATAAGTATTTATTTTTAGTAGTTTACATGTTATAAAATACATAATTCTTTCAAACACACAATGTGGAGAACTACACATGTAAGCGGCTGTCAAGTATGCTAATCGACGAGATTCAGATACATTAAACGAAGCGTACTGACAAACTGATGGGAACTATGAATGCAAAATTGTATGACTTAAGAAAATTACAGCAAAACTATAAAAAATATTAGCAACTTGACAATTTATAACGAGACACCTTTTGTTTCTCTAAAAAGCTTATTTCCCAAACCCAGCTCACTTTGATTTAAAATAAAATAAAGTCTTTATTTTTTAAACAAGAGAGGCGTCTACACTTGTTTAAGTTGTTGTAGTTGTGATGATGATACATGATTATTACTAGGGATTTTGTATGTGTGTGAGCTTGTAGCTCATCATACCGGGGAAATCATCACAAGGCAAAAATTCTCACACGTACAATTTCCGCTCAGCAAGAGAAATCATCCTTCTTTTTACATGCCTATTACTGCTCATGATTATCAGACATGCACAACAGCCATTTTACATGGGGTGCTTCATAAAATAAACTAACAAACAACTCCAAGAACTGTGACTCTCAAATCATCATCCTTTTTTACAGTCATTATTACTGATTTTTATCCTGATTTCCCTAAGAAATGGAAACTTAAATATCTTGTAAGCTAACTTGTTACAGTACAAACGCTAGGAGGGAAAAAAATTAAGCATATTATGTCTATTTTTATTTCTAACGTTTGATGTTTCATCCTTTTTTTATTTCAAAGTATTTACATGACATGCGTTGCTTAAAAGCATGCATGCTGATGCTAGTCAGAGAAGTAAACAGAGAGTAACTCCCACAACTAATGTACGAAGAAGGGTGCTCGGGTTAATCATGGGCTGATACATTGTAAAATTCATAAATATCTCTGTTACTTCCATGAATGGGGATGAGAGAGAGAGAGAGATGTGATGTGTGGTAGGTACATAGCTTAGAGGTGTAGCATAAAGAATTTTTTAAACTCTTTTTTCTTACAAGAATTAACACCCCCCACATTGTACATGCACACTATGTAGTACTAACTTTTTTTTTCCATCACCATCTCTCCCTCTTAGCTCTTCTTGATCGTCGTCGTCAAATTTTTTCATGAATATTTGCTCGCCGAGACTGGAACTGCTCAAGTCTAAAATCTCGTTTGCATCCTTACACATACATGAGCTTGTACATAGTAATGTATGAGAATGGAATAGAACGTGTGAATGCATTATGGTTTGAAGCTATTTTTATCTTGATCCACCCTCCTCCTCCTCACTCCTCACACACATTCTCAAGCAGTCAAGTAACACTTACTCATTTAGAGCCACTTTGCTTTTTCAAGCTTATTTAACAACTTGAAAACTTATGTTATTGTTGTTACTGTGTTGTTATATCTTTTTCAACTAGCTTCCTTATCACGTCTACAAAAACTACACGCATTAGGAAAATAAAATACATTTACAATTCTAGCACCAGTATATTTCTCAGTTCAACAGTGTATCGTATCATTTCATTTAAAAGATGTAGTATGTCTCGTTGTTCCAGTACTTCTATTATATAATAAATAATATCCGAAAGCATTTTCAACTTTCAACCCATATACTATTTTTGTGAATATGAATTTCTTGTGGATATAAAGTGACTGTGGTGGTGGTGTTGCTGATGATGATGATCATGATGATGCTGCTTCTGTAGCCGATGATGATGATAAAAAGGAGTGGCCTT